>LPNX010294283.1:187764-210671 GCA_001517045.1 Pseudotsuga menziesii | reverse complement strand
TCTAAACATGCTTGTTGAATTGGGAATTTTTAAAAAGGTAAAATTTGGTTTCCTTCTTGTTGGGCATACACATGATCATATTGATCAAATGTTCAGCCATTTTGCAAGGACCTTGAGGAGGAAGAAAGTCAGGATCCTACCATCATTGATTGAAATTGTAAGGAAAGCATACCATCCAGAACCTGTTGTACAAAAATTGGAAGAAACTGTTGACATGTGAAGATTTATTTTTGGATCGCATGGTGAAGAAAGGTGCATTGAAAAACTTAATGACATTAGCTTTCAACATCAATTTCGTATAAAAAAAATTGATGGAAAAACACTACTATGGGGAAAGAAGTACTCAACTAGCATAGAATGGGGGCCTTCATCAGGTTTGGCATTTTTGAAATTCATCCCAAATCCTCAAATGTATGCTTCAAATTTATTGTTATTGCAATCATCTTCAGAGATTCATAATGCAAGGCGACACAATAGAGATGTTAATTCTTCTCAATGCATGGAAGAAATAAAAGAATCTATCGAAGATACATATGAGTACTTTGATGTTGCTGATTCTGTATGGCGGGAGTCTTTTTTCATGGAGCAAAGTGACATAATTTCAAACTCTACAAATGGAGATATATATTTGAAGTCTCCATTTACTTGGCCATGAGTAACAAATGAAAACGAGGAAACAAATGTTGAACCTCAAGGTGTTGAGTTTTCTCAAGTAGAGGAAAGAGAAATGTATATTGGCTCTAGAAGATCATCTGCAAAGCGTTGAGAGATGGAAGACCTTTGTAAGGGTTCAGTACAAGATATCAAGGAGGGTTGCATGATTGCAATTTTGGCTACAGATGATGCATGTGATTATCCTTTCTGGATTGCAAAAGTTATGAAGGTGAATAAAGAAAATGAAGAAGTAGTATCAATAGAAGTACATTGGTATGCAATGGATACACACCCGTTTGATGGTGTGTACAAGGCAGAGATGGTAGTTGAGAAAAGGGTTTGCAGAAAGAGAAAAAGAAAGGGTCAAAAAATAAATCGCCTCCGCATTGACATATTGAAATTAGAGGAAGTTGATATACTTGTTTATGATTTCAAGATAACAAAGAAAGACACTCTTCACTCTAAGACTCTAGATATTATCAAGACGTTGCTTCCAAAAGAACAAGTTGCAAGATGGGAGTCTCCTCAACCAAGTTGTAGATCTAGAAGGAATATGAAAACTGAAATGATGGGCATAGATGTAGACTCATACGGTGCACCAATTGATAATAGAGAAGAATATGGGTCATCCACATCTTCGTCTGCAGAAAATGTAGATTCTAATGGGGTGTCAGATTCCATGGATGAATTTCAATAATTTCAAATGAAACATTTTAGATGTTTTCTATTAGTATGATGTTTGTAATTGAAACTCCGAAGGAGATTTTGAATATTTATATGAATCATTTGTTCTTGTATAGTCTAATATATGTTTTTATTATGAATCACATCACAATTTATTTGATTTTATATGGTTAGAGTGGTGAAATTATTTATGGAATATTTTTGTTTGTTTAATATGCAAGTTTCACAAAATTTGTAATATATATTTTTGAGAAAAAAAATATTTTTCCAATTTAGGGGTTGATTTTAAAGTTTTTGTAAACAACAGTATGGGATGTTTGGACATGGCTCTATTTTTAATCCCGAAAAAAAAAGTGTATACTGGTATCAACACTTTTCTATTTAGGGGTGTTTTTGGTGTTTTTTTGCAAAAATCATTGTTTTTATGCCTAGAGTTCTCGTTCTTAGTATAAAGTTCTCGTTTCCTAGTATAAGTGGTTCATGCTGAATCTAGATATCTAAGCATGCATCAAAGGAAAGAGATGGCCAATAAAATTATTGAAAAGCACCTTTCCTATCATTATTATAATACTCTTATTATCAATCTTAGCAACAAATCCACAAGCAATTAGAAAATTATGAACACAGATACAGGTTACCTCTATAAAAAAAATGGTAATGATCATCCACACATACAATGGCACAACACTGTCTTGCCTCCAAAGCTTCTCTTTATTTCAAATGAACAATAACAATAGTACAATAGCAACAGCACCTCAATCCCAGCTCTAACTAGCTTAGAAGAGGAGGCTTATGCTTGGATATATACAAAAACTAGGAGATCCATCCCAGGGGGGCACAAATCCCAAAGAGATAGACTAAATCAGCTGATGGAGAGTCGATCAATGCAGATATGAAGCTGAACCGAGCCAGATCTGAGTCTCACTGAGTGCAATTGTCAATCGGAGAGCTGATCTGACTGACACCTCAACCTGTTGACTGAAGGATCCACTAAAACTCATCCTGATAAGCCAAAATGTGTGGAGGAGAGAGGGAGGGTGAAATTCCCCATAAAGGATGTTGAAGATCAACTCTGGATCTGATTTGATCACCTCCTTCAGTCAAGGATTTGTGAGATCTAGTCAATCTGGTTCAGATCTGACTGATTTCAATCAAATCAGATGAGAATCCACTGATCTATGATTTTGGATTTGCTCCATTATTCATCAATTTATTAATTAAAATAATCAATAATTGATTTTTGGGGCTTTCTGACCTGAGTGATGGAAAATCACTCAAAACTAGGAAATAGTGAGTCCATGGGTTTACATGGTGCTCTTAGCTTGAAAATGAGCACCTACATGACTGAAACCGATTATTTGGCCCACTTTTATTACAAAATCATTTTTTCCAATTAAACTATTAAAAAATATCCTAAGTTTTGGAAAAATTAAATTTTAATAAAAAACACTGAAAAAACTAAAAATTTGAAAAATTGAAAAAAAACTAGGGGGACTTAGACATGTTCATATGACTCGACCATGATGTCTAGCATGTTTATACATTGACACATAGACTCTAATAACCTCAATAGGCCTAAATGCCAAGCTGACCACCCCAACTTTGGAGGTATGGAGTGAAAAACTCAGAAATTATCAGTCGTTTATTCAACAACCAATAATAACCAAGGGAAAAAACATCCTGGGCTGATCATATTGACAAATAAAGTGTAAGAGACTGATTCTTTTACAGACACTATCATGCTAGAAAATTTATTTCAATTCCCCCAAGGGGGTATGAACATGTGATATAGTACAAAAAAGCTTCCCAGAAGCAAGACTGAAGGTCTTCTGAAGTCCGAACAGAAAATATTTGTCCGGTTTACTAGGATCACTTGATAAAAAACCACTAAGTACAACTTAGGTGGTAACACAATCTAGCGAGAATGTTGGCTGCACCCACCCTATTATTAGACCACATGAATCAACCAGACTTCAGTTTCATGTCAATCAAATCGAAATCAAAAATTAATTTTCAACAGTGTCTTGCATATGATCTCTACCACACGTTCCACCTTTATTTTCGTTAAGAGCAAGGGTTAAGTTAAGATCATCGTCAAGGATGACATTTGAAGGAGAATAGGACTCCAAAAAAATTGAGATCGAGAGCCAGCACTCTTTATTTTCCAAATAGTTGACAGGGACATAAAGATTAAACAAAGCCAAGCTGGACTTACTGGAGAGATGGGAGAGCTCAGTATAAATCCAATGTTGAGTGGAATACTAATTAATAAGCTGGAATTTCTCTTCATGCCACAACATTTCTAAACCCCCACAAGAACCTCTGGCACTAACAGCTTTACCTGAATTCAACTTCCATTTATTTTTTCTGGTATGAAGAAGGGCTTCCTCATCAATTTTGGTCTCTTGTAGTAATAGGATACCAGTTGGATCCATTTTCAATAAATCTTTGACAACTTCATATTTAAGAGGATTCCTAAGACCCCTATAGTTCCAGGAGTTTATAAGCATTATTTACCTAATGGGGAAGGAGTAATAACTCCCTTTGGAGGCCTGCTTCTGGTGTTCCTTCCATAAGACATTTCAATAGTAGCCTGAGAACCTTGTGTCTTATACCTTTAAGCTTCTTCTTCTCTTAGTTCCTTCTTTGATTTTCTGCCAACTATTTTGGAAGGCTCAAAAGATTCGTATTCTGAAGATACAGAACTAGCTTGTTTTTTACGAGTTATATCTACATAAGATTGAGGAAAACTAGCATCTATTGAAGGGGAGAGAGGGGAGCCAACAACAATTGGAGGGTTTATAGAGGAAGGATCAGCTATCTCATTCAATTTATTAGCTTCAACAACCAATTCATGCTCTTCTGCTAGGTCCATTTCACCTTCTTCAAGAATTGCTTCATTAGAATTTAGAACAACGAAGGGATAAGAAGAAGACTTGGGATCAATAGCCTGAGAAAGAGAAGTTTTCCCTGCTATAGATTTCAATGATTTGCTTTCTTTCACTTTCTTTCTGGGCCCCTGATTGGAGTTTCCTTTCTGGATCTAGGTCCACTGTTCATCTTTTTCAACAATGATGGCCTCTTCTAATCTTTTTTTACAATTACGAGCGAAATGCCCATAACCATGAAAAAAATGACACTTAAATGGAATTTTCTCATAGTCAAGTTCGTGGACATATGACCAATCAACAACTGTTAGTTGAATAGATTCAGGAAGGCCAATCTCTAGGTCAACTTCTACACAGATTCTTGCACAAGAATAATGATCTTTCCTTACAGCACTATCAATGAACTTGCCTAAATTGTTCCCAATGATTTCCAAGGATTCTAAGCTCCAGCAGTGTAAAGGAAGATGTGGAAGTCTTACCCAAATAGGGAAAAAAGATGGGAAATCTTGAGAAGGGTCAAAATAAGGGGTCCACTTATTCAAGTAGAGCCTGTGGGGACCCATGAAGTACGGTCCATTATGAAAAATCAAATCTCGATCCTCAACACAATCGAAAACAAACACAAAGAATCCTCTTCCTACAAAATGGCAGTGAATTTTAGTTGAGACAAGAGGCTTCCAGTTCCTTTGCACCCAACCTTCAGTAGCCTTAGGGGAAGGCCAGAGACTAGAGAATTGGCCAATGTGGCCTCGTTCTGCCAAGTTCAAAGCTGAACGATAAGTCCGATTTGCAGGGATTTATACAGATGGAATGTCAACCTTTTTCACAAACTTTTGAGAAACCCCACTAGTCCTCTTCCCACATGAAGCAATCAAATTTTTGAATGCTTCCAGGTCAGGAGGGAGGGATTTCGAAGGGACTCCACCAGAATCCATACATAGGGAAGAACCCAGGCCACATAATAGAGCTTGAAAATATCGACCTCTTAGCAACCAACAATCAAACACCCTGTGGGAAAAAGGCCATCAAGAAGACAGACCACCTAGCAACACCAGGAACTGCAGGACCAATCAACCAGCTTGATTTCAATCCAAAGATCCAACCTCTAGAACAAGTAAACCCACTGAAAAGATCAAACCAGCAGACTCCAGACAGTTTACCTAAATAGAGAATTCCAGGAGTACTTGACTAGAACCAAAGCAGAATGGAACCCAAACAACAAGGAGGGAGCTCAAACAAAAATCCCAAACTACCACCTAACCCAGTGAGAATGAGATTCAACTCCTCTTCAGCAAACTTCCTACCATCAGATCAGCACTAAACTCAGAGAAATTCTACAAACAAGACCCCCAGATCTCAAAGATACCTTCAGTCAGCAACAAGACCGTCCGGCAATGAGAAGCAGGAAAGGCTAGACCAAATTCAACAGATCATCGAGCAATGCCAAAGTCACCAGCACTCAATAGAGCGAGAGGATGCAAGACTCACAACCAATCACCTGCAACAGCAACACAAATAGACCTAGGCAGAACCAAATTCTATGATCCAAATTCTGATCCAAAGACAAACAAACTATGAGCCAAATTCAGCCTCCAACCTGACGAGTGAAAGAAAGTGAAGGAGCTACACAGATCCAATGATCATGCAGCTCAACCAGCCAACTAGGGATAAAAAATTCAAAATTCAAATCTACTTTGGAGCGATATTAGGGCCGAAGGGCGTGCGATCTTGATCCTAAAACTGCTGAGACAAAGGTATGTCCCATTGCGGCACCATACTCCAATACCCAACGACCACAAAATAGTAGAGTTGGAAAGAGCTAAGACACCATGAACCAGTAGCAACAACCAAACCAGGCAGAGAACCTTGAAGCTTTCTTGAAGAGTTCAAATTTTCTTGGAGCACCAAAAATTCAGTCCTTTGTAAGTTGCATTATTCTTCATTATTTAGAATGTGACAAAAAAATGCCTTTCCATTTTATAAACTTGAATATCTATCTGTTATATCTAGTGTTTTTTTTCATATTTATCTTAGATATTTCATTTTATTTTTCCTGAGTGTTTTCATTTGAGGGTCATAATCTTTGTTTTACCATACATTTTTATTGTGGAAATTTATCCTAATCTTTACCCTAGTTTTCTTTTATGATTTTTATTATGTTTTCTTTTGAAAACCTCAATAAGGGCTCAAATAATTTATCTATCAAAGGTTATGGATTAGTATTGAAGAAAAGTATATCATGAAGTAAAGTACAGATATAACTTTGGTTATAAACTGGCAACATATATAAAAAATAAAAAAATTGCAGCGCTGCCAATTGCCAGTTTGATGGGATTCACTATATGAGTTTTTGGTTATTAGAATGATGGAGTGTAGGTATAGGATAAGGTTTGTACACAAGTGGTAGTAGTTTCATTAAACATGTATTCAACTCCATACTTCATCATAATGACAAGGGTTCGTGCAGTACTGTATCCATACACATAGGGTTTCTGAATTGAAGCCCATATTCATTGTAGCCACATGTTTTGGAGTAGGGGTTTTGTTTTTCACGCAGGAAGGTATTCTAGGTTCACACAGGATGACTAAAAACAAGAGACCTGGAGGATTTTTGTGCAGAATTGAACCTGATAATCTACAATGGGTTCATGAGTTCCCTATATCAACGAAGATGATGTAGGATGCTGGCTGGTTTCCATTTTGTGAAAAGTTGCAAGGGCACAATGGACAGGTAACTAAGGCTTTCATTAAAAATTACAATGATGAAGTTGTTTGGTTTGAATACTTACAAATAATAGTGAATGAAGAAACTATAGCATACGCCATTGGTGTATCGTCTGAAGGAGAGAAATGGTTCAAATAAGAATCATTTGAGGCCGATTTCAGCAAATTTATTTTGCCAGGGTTTGAAAATATTGATTGGAATAATGGTGTACATGTTACGAAGTTGAAACCTATGTGGAAAACACCATTGGAGATGATCCAAAACTATATAACCTGTGAGGGCCGTTATGACAGAGTCTTGAGGTGTCATTTACATTTTCTGATGCATCTCAGTGAAGAAAAGAAAATGAACTTACCCTATTATCTGTTGAAAAGTATCCAGAAAATTATTGCAAGGGTTCACAGTCATCAAGAACATACAGTGCATTCCCCTTTTCATCAGGGGCTAATCAAATTGTTAATTGTTTTTAATTTGAAGAAAAAGGGGAAAATGTGGAAGGAATTTCTCTTTGAATCTGGTTTTGATGCAGAGAAGGAAACCTTAAATTCAGATAACCAAACATAGGAAGAAGAAACCCTAAATGCAGATAATGATGGGGTAGCAGAGAAAGGGTCACAGGTGAATGATGAATTATCAGAAGCATGTGTTGTTAAGCCAGTAAAAAAATTAAAGGGTAAGGCTGTGGATTCGAGTGTAAGACCTAGAACTCGATTAAGAAGAAAACTTGAAATCAAATCTGGCCCAAATCTCACAAAAGGCAGTGAATTGGTTTTTATAGAGAAATCAATAAGCAATGATAAGGTTCAGCCAATAAATGAAGAGCAGGTTTCTGAAGGTGAAGCATTTGTAGAGTTACAAGGAAGGGTTGAACATATTCCAGAATTATTTTGCACAGGAAAGAAAAATTATGATAAAGAGGAAATAGATACAGGTCTAGCATCTGTATAAAACAAATATAGCATGGTGGATAAGGATGAATCAAATCTTATTGCAGAATTGACACAGATAAGGAAATTCATTATTTCTTACAAAAAACAAAATGAGTACTTGCATGAGCTGAACGTAAATTTAATGCTTTCAAATAAAAGGTTGCGAGAGGATTTAGAAGATAAGAAGGTTGATTATCAGAAGTTGGTTTAAAATACATACTGAAGATGAAAAGGGATTTACAGGAGTAGTATGAGAAAGTCTTGGATCAAAATAGAAAGTTGCAGAGAAAGGAGCTGAACCAGGATGCTGAATACACCAGGTTACAAAAGAGATCACAGGTCCTTCATGATATGACCTTATTAGCTGAAGTTTCTAAAAGTCTTTGATAGGATATATTCATTAGTATCAAGTCAATAGAATTGATAGATAATATATAAGGTTGTGTTTTTTTCCACATGGAAGTCCTAAGTATTTGTGTAAATTTTAAATGAAGCCTCTACTTTAAACAAATTTACTATTTTTGGTTATTCGAGATCCAGAATTTAAGGATCTAGAAACCTTGTTAATTTTTTAAATTAGTTGTATATATGAAAGAACCGAGACAAAAGAAGGGGTTGGAATCATAGATGGGAATCCAGTTTTGAAAATGAATTGTAAGACATAAATACTCTTTGCATCTTTAATACAGAACTTACTTTGATATGATTATGATCATGAGCTTGTTTCGTTTTCCTTTATGAATTGAATTTTTATTATGATTTTATCTTGTGTATGGTCATATTAAAATCCATTGCAATATTCTTATGATAAATTTTAGTTACCATTTAATACTGAATTACAGAACCAAGTTCATTTTGTAAATTCATGCTCGTAATCCCTTATGTTATTGAATTTTGTATCTTATTTTATGTCATGCAGCTCTGTGATGGTTATTTGATTTCCCAGTAGCTTTGATTACATACCAGTTCTATTTTTAATTTGATTCCATTATATTGAATTATCTTTAATATTTCTCTGATCTTGAACCCCAATAGTCTAGGTTCAACTTTAGGGATAACATCTTTTGGCGCCGTTGCTGGGGACAGAGAAACAAAAGCACATATTCCCTGGGTATTCGACATCTTTATGTATCTGATTTTGGAAGGTGAAAAATACCAGTGAGACTTTCTATAGACTACATCAATCACCTACATAAAGTTACAGTGGCTTCAAAAAGGATAGGAACTCGAGGAAATCCCTCATCACCTTTAAATCTAGGAGTCTCAGATCCTGAACTGATATTAAAAGAAGTTAGGTGAAGGTTAAGTTCTACCTCAATAGAAAAATTTAAACATCCTTCAGCCTTGGAGATTCCTGAATATTCATTTTTCCCTGTTCCTTCTTTTGATCCACATTCTGAGAAATGAAAAGAAGAATTAGATCTTCTATTTACCCCTTCTCAAATAGACAATTTCCAAGTCTTCACAAATACTTTGTTATTTGAGGATGTTAAACTTAAAGCATTGCAAACATGGGCTTCTTCTTTTCTTTCATCCCACATACCTTTTGTAAAGACTATCCCATTGAATCAGCCAAATCCTAGTAATTTTCCTCCTTCATCACAAGATTCAAGCACCAATCAATCTAATTCAAGTTCAAATATTTCCATCCCTAGAATGGCTTAGCCTCAAAATAGGATGGCTGCTATGGTAGCAGCAAGATATGCCCCGCTAGTTTTTCCCCAACCTCTCAATGCTGTCCCAGGAGGAGATTACCAAAAATATATTTCGATATTTAATGGTCAAGGAGATGTTATAACAGAAGAGCACTGGAATACGTACTTGAGTTATGCAGACAATCAAAATTTTAAAAATAAAGATGTTGAGCGTTTTTGTTCAAATATTAGATGGTGAAGTGAGAAAATGGTTTAGAGAATTACCACCAAACTCTATAGATGGTATAGATGCTTTAGAAGAGGTGTTCATGAGACAATGGGGAGATACTAAATATTATCTATACTAAATTACAAAGTTTGGATCATTGAAAAAAAAGAAAGATGAAGCTATGGGAGATTTTTCTAAAAGGTTCAATAAAATGTACAGTAGAATACCGACTGAAATAAAACCCTTAGAGACATCAGCAAAGTTAACTTATGCAAACTCTTTTGATCATGGGTTTTCTTTGTTGTTGAGAGAAAGAAAATCTGTGTCACTTCTAAATATGCAAGATGCAGCATTGGAAGTGGAGTCTAATATCTTGGCTTCAAACAAACTCAAAGAGGAAACATAGTATCAAATTGTAGATAAAAAAGGTAAAAAATAAATCACTCCATCCAATCCTACAAGAAGAGCTTCAAACAATGAAATGGATGAAATGAATAAAATCATTAAAAATTTATCTGTTAAGATTGATAGGTTGGATTTGGAAAATAAAAATTATAACACGCCTATACCTAAAGGAGAAATAAATCAAAACCAATTTAGAAGACCTTTTGTCCCTAGGTTTTTGCCAAGAGAAAGAAGAAATAACGATATTCAGAGGGAGAGGAAAAAAAATGAAGAGCATAGGATTCAACCTCCATTTCAAAATAATCATGTGAGAGATGATGAGTCATATGATATAGATGAAGGGGAGTTAGATGATTTGGAAGAACACGAACATAATATTAGTCAATTTGATGATGATTCTTCTTCTCGTTTTTTTACTAAAGCTGATTATCATTATGCTATAGTACTGGATCATTATGAAGAAAATGATTATCAAATGTCCATGCCTGTAATTTGTCAGGAAATTCCATAGAAATCATATGGTCTTAGATCAGGGGTAAAACATGTAACACAGGATAAGAAGATTGTGAAAATTCATCGTCCTAAAAAAAATATGCCTTTAAATCAGAAACAAATTGTAAAAGAGAAAATAGATGAAGTGGTAAGTCCGAAGGAAGTGAATAAAGCTGCAGGTGTGTTTAATTTGGAGCATGAACTTAATAAGTTTAAGATCCCTATTCCTTTAACAAACTTGATAAAAAAACAAGGCTTACAGGGAAGCATCTTTTAAAACTTTTAAAAATGCAGTGAATTCTATCCCATCTGATGAAATCAATTTGCAATATGAAAAACCTACTATCACTGTGGGTTCTAAAATTTTTGATCAGCCTAATGATAATTCAGAATATCCTCCTCATTTTTATGTGACTCTTTCAGTGCATGAGCAATTAGTACACAATTGTCTTCTAGATTTAGGAGCTTCACATAACCTCATGCCAAAAGCAGTCAGGGAAGCTTTAGGGATGACTGTTACTAAACCATATCATAATTTGTATGCGTTTTACTCTAGGGCAGTGAAGTGTATTGGGGTTATTAAAGATCTTGTGGTGAATTTGACTCAAGTACCTATGAAGAGCGTATTGATGGACATAGTTGTAGCAAACATTTCTCCTAAATTTGGTATGCTATTGTCTAGATCATGGGCAAAGAGAGTAGGAGGAACTCTGTAAATGGATCTTTCATATGCTACAATTCCAGTATTTGGAGGATAATTTAGAAGACTTTATAGAGAAGTACATATGGCATATTTGGTAAGTGACAGTAAACACCCTAATAATCATCCAATTTATTCAATTGATGAGAATGTTGGTTCTTGTATGTTGCAATTAAGTGATGAGGTTGAAGGAGTTTTACGAGTGCATAAAGATATTCCAATTCAGATAAAGAAAGAAAAACCAGATGGTTTATGGTAGATGTATTTTGATGGTTCATCAAGTAAGGAGGGAGCAGGAGCAGGAGTGTTACTGATTTCAGCTGGAGGTGAGGTAATTTCGCTTATGTACAAGTTGGAATTTAAAACAACCAATAATACTGCTGAGCATGAGGCTTTGATACTTGGATTAAGAGCACCAAAAGACTTGGGTATTCAAGAGCTTGCTATGTTTGGCGACTTCGAATTATTAATCCAGCAAGTAAAGAATGTTTACCAGGTAAAGCAACATTTATTGAAAGTTTATAGAAATGAGGCATGGGATTTAATAGAAAATTTCTTTATAGCTTTCAATATAACTTTTGTTCTAAGAGAATATAATGAAACAACTGATTCCCTAGCTTTAGCAACAACCTATTTTAAGGTTCCAAAAGTTACACATTTGAAATATCCAATTGATGTGAGGTACAGGCCATTTGTTCCAAATGACATTAAACACTGGAAAGTTTTTCATGATGATAAGGAGATCAAAGAATTTCTAGATTTAGTAGGTGAATTTTCAAATGACTTAGTTGATCAAGAACATGATTTTGAATTAATGGAAAATGAACCTTGTATAAATGATTCAATAGCTGATCACAAGATTGTTGAATTAAAAGGAAATTTCATACCTAAGGGGCTTGTTCCACTTGAGAGGTTGTTTTCAAAAGATGATACATTCTTGAAGCCCACGTTGCAGACCACCAAAGAGAATATTATAGATTATAACATTTGTTCTGAAGTTGAACCTAAAATGATCAGAATGTCAAAATCACTATTAGAAGAGGAAAAGAAAAATTATATTAGTTTGCTGAAAGAATTTGTGGACATTTTTGCTTGGTCATATCAAGATTTAAGAACTTATGACACTAGCATAATTAAACATAAAATTCCTTTGAAACCAAATACTAAGCCTTTTAAACAGAAACTTAGAAGGCTTAATCCAACATTACTGCCAGTAATTGAAAAGGAGGTAAAAAATTTGTTGGATGCGGAAATTATTGTACCGCTGAGATATTCATCCTGGATTGCAAATTTGGTGCCTGTACGTAAGAAAAATGGAGATATAAGGCTTTGTGTTGACTTCCACAACTTGAACAGATCTTGTTTGAAAGACAATTATTCATTACCAAAAATTGATCAGATTTTGCAGAGAGTTGTAGGGTCTCATAGAATTTCAATGATTGATGGTTTTTCTGGTTATAACTAGATTGCAGTACAAACTGAAGACATCGAGAAAACAACATTCACAAATCCATGGGGGAATTTTATGTATGACAAAATGCCTTTTGGTCTTATGAATGCACGTGCCACATTTCAAAGGGATATGGGCATAGCCTTTATGGGGGAGAATAAAAAATTCGTAGTAATATACTGAGATGATATCATAGTGTTCTCCAAGTCTGATCAAGATCATCTGAAGAATTTAAGACATGTTTTTACTAAGTGAAAAAAATTTGGTTTGTCATTGAACCCATAGAAGTCTCACTTTGCTATGACAGAAGGTAAGTTGTTAGGGCACATTGTTTCTGCTGAAGGAATCAAAATAGATCCAGAGCGAGTAAAAGCCATCTTAAAAATTACTATTCGTAGAAATAAAAAGGAGATTCAATCTTTCATTGGGAAAATTAATTTATTAAGATGGTTCATTCCTAATTTCACATAAATTATCAAACATATCACTGAGATTCTCAAGAAGGATAGGGAGGTTAAATGGTCAGATCAAGCTAAACAGTCATTTGAAGCAATAAAACATGCATTGATAGAAGCACCAGTATTGATAGATCCAGATTATACTAAGGATTTTGCAATTTTTTCATTCGCATCTGAAGATACCATAGCTGTTGTGTTATTGCAGAAGAATTCAGATGGCTTGGAACAACCAATTTCTATTTTCAGTAAAACATTAAGAGATTCAGAGCTTAAATATAATACAATGGAAAAGAAAGCATATGCATTAGTTAAAGCTCTCAATTTTTTCAGAATATATATTTTACTTTCTAGAATTTTGGCATATGTTCCAAGTTCAGCAATCAAGGAGATTTTAGTACAACCTGACAGTGAGGGAAAAAGAGGCAGATGGATAGCAAAGGTTATGGAATATGACATGGATATTAAACCAACAAAATTAGTGAAAGGCTAGGGCTTAGCTAAGATTCTAACATAATCAAATTGGCAAGTATTAAATCTTCATTTGATGGCAGAAAATTCAGAACAAGATATGGCAGCAGAATACAGTAAGCAACAGATTTATAGCAGGTATTGTGATTCTTCTTAGTATAATGAAATTGTATATTTCCTTTTATTCCCTCCAGAATTGAATAGAAATGAATGCAGATCATTAAAACTTAAAGCAATGAAATACGTTTTAATAGATCAAGTCTTGTACTAGAAAGATCCTGGAGGAATATTGTTGAAGTGTTTGGAAAAATTAGAAGCTGATGTTGTTACTGCTGAATTGCATAGTGGAGTATGTGGTGGGCACTAGTACTGGAAGGAAACTGCATTTAAAATCCTAAGAGTAAGATATTATTGGCCTACTCATTTCTCAGATGTATATCATCAGGTCAAAGCATGTGTGGAGTGTCAAAAGTTTGCAGATAAGCATAAACTTCAATCATTACCCTTGAAACCTATAACAGTAAACTTTCCATTTCAGCAGTGGGGTTTAGATTTCATAGGAGAAATTCATCCTCCTTCTAGTGGTCAGCACAAATGGATTTCAACTACCATTGATTTTTTCACTAGGTGGGTGGAGGAAATCCCCACAAGGAGAGCAACTGAACAAGTCATAATTAATTTCCTTCAGGAAAATATTCTTAGCAGATTTGGATGCCCTAGGAAATTAATTACTGATAATGCTCCTGCTTTTACATAAAAAAAGATGGTGAAATTTTGTGAAGAAAATAATATTAGCTTGAAACAGTCCACACTATTACCCACAGGGTAATGGATTAGTAGAGTCTAGTAATAAAAATATTGTGAACAATATCAAGAAAATGTTATTTCAAAATAAAAGGAGTTGGGCTAGCAAATTAAAATTTTCTCTTTGGGCTGATAGAGTAACTATAAAGAAGTGAATTGGGACATCCCCTTTTCAATTGGTATATCGAGTTGATGCTTTGTTTCCTGTTCAATTAGATTCCCCAGTAATTAAATTCTTGCAGGAAATAAAAGAAGAACCTGATGATATAAGAAGAAAAATGTTTCAGATAATCCAATTGCAACAGGAGAGAGAAACCATTGAAAATATAGTTGAGATGCACAGAAAAAAGGTCAAAGAAAGTTTTGATAAGAAAGTTAAAAAAGATGTTTTTGCAGTGGGTGACCTTGTTCTCAGGTGGGATGCACGAAAGGATGAAAAAGGTAAGCATGGAAAGTTCAATAATTTGTGGATAGCGCCTTTTACAGTGATCAAGATTCTGGGAAATAATACTTTTGTTTTACAGAATTTGAGTGGTGAGGAGATTGCAGGTCTAGTGAATGGATGTTTTTTAAAGTATTTCCACACATATTGAGTGGAAGAAGTTCATTGTACATATTCACTGTATATATCATTTTAGTTTGATGAATAAGACTCCAACCCAATAAGAGAGAAATTATGACTTTAGCAGATTTCAGAAGGCACAGGTCAAGATGTTCTTAAAGCTTCACGGGGAGAGCTTTATCCCTAGCCAGAGCCATATGTTATCTCTATTGTTGTTTTTCATATTTATCTTAGATATTTCATTTTATTTTTCTTTAGTGTTTTCATTTGAGGGTCATAATCTTTGTTTTACCATACATTTTTATTGTGGAAATTTATCCTAATCTTTACCCTAGTTTTCTTTTATGATTTTTATTATGTTTTCTTTTAAAAACCTCAATAAAACCTCAATAAGGGCTCAAATGATTTATCAATCAAAGGTTATGGATTCATATTGAAGGAAAGTATATCATGAAGTAAAGTACATATATAAATTTGCTTATAAACTCGCAGCATATATAAAAAATAAAAAAAATGCAGCGTTGCCAGTTGCCAGTTTGATGGGATTCACGATATGAGTTTTTGGTTATTATAATGATGGAGTGTAGGTATAGGCTAAGGTTTGTACACAGGTGGCATTAGTTTCATTAAATTTCTATTCAAATCCATACCTCATCATAATGACAAGGGTTCATGCAGTACTATATCCATACACATAGGGTTTCTAAATTGAATCCCATATTCATTGTAGTCGCGTGTTTTGGAGTAGGAGTTTTGTTTTTCACACAAGAAGGTATTCTAGGTTCATGCAGGATGACTAAAAACAAGAGACCTAGAGGATTTTTGTGCAAAATTGAACCTGATAATCTACAGTGGGTTCATGAGTTCCCTAGATCAACAAAGATGATGCAGGATGCTGGCTGGTTTCCATTTTGTGAAAAGTTGCAGGGGCACAATGAACATGTAACTAGGGATTTCATAAAAAATTACAATGATGAAGATGTTTGTTTTGAAGACTTACAGATAATAGTGAATGAAGAAACTATAGCAGACACTATTGGTGTATCGTCTGAAGGAGAGAAATGGTTCAAACAGCAATCATTTGAGGCCGATTTCAGCAAATTTCTTTTGCCAGGGTTTGAAAAGCTTGATTGGAAGAATGGTATACATGTTACGAAGTTGAAACCTATGTGAAAAACACCATTAGAGATGATCCAAAACTATATAACCTGTGAGGGCCATTATGACAGAGTCTTGAGGTGTCATTTACATTTTCTGATGCATCTCAGTGGAGAAAAGAAAATGAACTTGCCCTATTATATTTTGAAAAGTATCCAGAAAATGATTGCAAGGGTTCGTAGTCATCAAGAACATACAGTGCGTTCCCTTTTTCATTAGGGGCTAATCAAATTGTTAATTGTTTTTCATTTGAAGAAAAAGGGGAAAACGTGGAAGGAATTTCTCTTTGAATTTGGTTTTGATGCAGAGAAGGAAACCTTAAAGGTAGACAACCAAATAGAGCAAGAGGAAACCCTAAATGCAGATAATGATGCGTTAGTAGAGAAATTTTCACAGGTGAATGATGAATTATTAGAAGCATGTGTTGTTAAGCCAGTAAAAGATTTAAAGGGTAAGGTTGTGGATTCGAGTGTAAGACCTAGAACTCGATTAAGAAGAAAACTTGAAATTGAAGCTGGCCCAAAAATTACAGAAGACAGTGAATTGGTTGTTATAGAGAAATCAATAGGCAATGACAAGGTTCATCCAATAAATGAAGAGTAGGTTTCTAAAGGTGAATCATTTTTGGAATTACAAGGAAGGGATGAACATATTCCAGAAATATTTTGCACAGGAAAGAAAAATTATGATAAAGAGGAAATAGTTACAGTTCTAGCATCCGTACAGAAAGAATATAGCATGGTGGATAAGGATGAATCAAATCTTATTCTAGAATTGACACAGATAAAGAAATTCATGATATCTTACAAAAAAAAAATGAGTACTTGCATGAGCTGAATGAAAATTTAATGCTTTCAAATAAAAGGTTGCGAGAGGATTTAGAAGATAAGGAGGTTGATTATCAGAAGTTGTTTTATATTTCCAAAGACATACTGAAGAAGAAAAGGGATTTACAGGAGTAGTATGAGAAAGTCTTGTATCAAAATAGAAAGTTGCAGAGCAAGGAGCTGAACCAGGATGCTGAATACACCAGGTTACAAAAGAGATCACAGGTCCTTCATGATATAACATTATTAGATGAAGTTTCTAATAGTCTTTGATAGGAGATCTTGATTAGTATCAAGTCAGTAGAATTGACAGATAATAGATAATGTTGTTTTGTTTTTGTCCACATGGTAGTCCTAAGTATTTGTGTAAATTTTAAATGAATTCCTACTTTAAACAGATTTACTATTTTTTGTTATTCGAGATCCAGAATTTAAGTATCTAGAAACCTTGTTAATTTTTGAAATTAGTTGTATATATGAAAGAACCGAGACAGAAGAAGGGGTTGGAATCATAGATGGGAATCCAATTTTGAATATGAACTATAAAACATAAATACTCTTTGCATCTTTAATACAGAACTTACTTTGATATGATTATGATCACGAGCTTGTTTTGTTTTCCTTTATGAATTGTATTTTTATTATGATTTTATCCTGTGTATGGTCATATTAAAATCCATTGCAAGATTCTTATGATAAAGTGCAGTTACCATTTAATACTAAATTACAGAAACCAAGTTCATTTTGTAAATTCATGCTCGTAATCCCTTATGTTATTGAATTTTGTATCTTATTTTATGTCATGCAGTTTTGTGATGGTTATTTGATTTCCCAGTTGCTTTGATTACATACCAGTTCTATTTTTAATTTGATTTCATTATATTGAATTATATTTAATATTTCTCTGAGCTTGAACCCCAGTAGTCTAGGTTCAAATTTAGGGATAATAGTATCCATTCAATCTCAGCCTCACCACTTGGAACATCCATCCATTCATTCCCCTACCCCGGGAATCAAAATTGGTAATTAAATATAAAACAGTTGCAAGTCTCATGCCTAAAATTGCACTATACAAGCAGGCTTCAGAATTCATTTTTGTATTGAATCATAAAAACATTTCACAAGGTTTTCATTTGTATATATTTTAAGATCAAAACACATGATAATTTATCTTAATGGTTCATAAACATAAAGATATGAGGAAAGATTCAAATCATAATTTTAAAGAGATGTGGGAAATGACCATTTTAAAAAATAATTACATGAAACCATTTCCTCATTCCCACGTATCCTTCCAAGAATTCAGCAATTCAAAGTTTTTTTTTCCTGATTACAAAGGCGATCTATCCTGTCAATATATTTTCTCATTACCAAGGTTGATTCATGATTATAGTGATAGTATTACTCATTATTCCAGTCATCTTACTCATTTCCAAAACTGCAGAAGAGGTTGTTGAACATGTAGGAGAAATTCCTCAGGACTAATCCATGATTACAATGCTAGAATTTTCCATCATCTCCAGCGATTTACTCATTGATAGGTTCAAAATAATTCTACTATCATTTTATCTCAGTTGATTTCTCCGTCCCATTTCGAAAATCCTCACACTTGTAGAGAAGGAATATGAAAACACAGAGGGTTGCGTTCCATTCTCATGCTTGCAGAACTAGTTTGTGAAAATGCATGAGGTGTTTTGTTTTATTGTAGAGAAGCATGTGAAAAACATAGAAGTCATTATGTCTTACTTCCATGACTTGTAGAGAGGAATTACTAAAAAAATTACAGAGGTAGAATTGCTAGAGAAGCATTATGCAGGCATAGTTGAGGAAAAATAGAAATGCCAAAAGATATTGGATGTACACAGGGTTCATTGAGAAGAGGAAATCGCCTGAGGAGAGGTAATCCCATTTTAAAACAAGAAATTTTTGTTTTTATCAGTTCAAAGCAGAACAGTGCTCTTAAAGTAATTGCAAATCTCTAAGTGGAGTTCTCTTTTGAAATCTTATTGAAAGTAAAAGAAAAAAATGGGTTCTAGGATAGAACCAGAGAAATTTAACTCATCTACTATTCATGAAAAATGTTTATTGATCTTTGAAAAAAAAATGGGTTCCCTTCTTTGATAAATTTGATGGATACAATGAAAAGGCTAGTTGGGAATTTCCCATTCATTTGATGGAGAGAGGGCCACAACAGGGAACTTTACTTTCAAGTTGTCTGAAGATATCTTAGCACAAATAATTGGACTACCTTAGCAGGGAGAAAGATTCTTCAAAACAAAGCAGTTTGAAGAGAAGGCATGTGTACCCTTCCTATGTAGGTCAAGGGTAGGCTCAGTGAAATAGAAGAAGGGGGTACTAAGGATATGGTTAATCCATCCTTGGGATGAATTGGCATATATTATTCCAAAATTCCTTACATGTGAAGGGAGATTTAGTATTATATACCTTTACCATATTAAACTGATGCAGCATTTGAATGGTGATTGTGAGATCAACATATCCTATTTTTTGCTATAGAGCCTTTCCAAAATGGCTAAAGCTATTCAGAAATGAACTAGAAACACTACCGCAAGTCTTTTCCATTGTGGTCTCATTAAAATAATCCTTACACATGAATTGGAAAAGCAAAGTCTGACATGGCAGTAGTTTGTAGTTCATTATGATACGGAAGAACCAGAGGAACAGTTAGGTGAAAGAATGAAAGAAGATGAAATATTAATGCTCACATACATTGAAGATGAGATAGAATACCCTAAGGGAACAAGCTCAAAACAGCCTCAAAGAAGGGTAAGAACCAGAAGCATGCTAAAAGAGGACTTGCAATTCCAGGAAAAGGATAAAAATTTTACTACATATGAAAGAAAGTCAAGAAAACATAAATATGGACAAAAAAAGCAAGCAACATAAATCAATGATGAGGAAGATCAAAGGAACTATGTATACATACAATCTCTGGAAAGTGAAGAGGAAGATCCAATAGGATAAATTGGGAAAAGTAATGAAGAGTTAAACATCATCTTTGATCAGCAAAAAGTAGAAGACAATTTGGAGTTAGATGTTCAGATAGTTGAGAAGACTCCAGTTGACAAACAAGAGCAATATGATGGAAACATAGCCATTATTTCTCCTATCTCTGAACAAAAAGAGAAGGAAGAATGCCTAGAGCAAGAGGTTGACAAATTAAGGAACAAAGATGATGAAATTATGATGGATACTGTTTCCAAACATTCTACAGCAGGTAAGAAGAAGAACCTCTCTAAAAACAATAAGAAGGTTGAAAAGTTAAAACTAGAAATGAAAGAATTAGAATTGGAGAATGAGAGATTAAGGAAAAATAATAGAAGTCTCAGAGTTCAGAATATCCAAATCTCCAAGCAAGCATATAAATGGAACCAGCAAAAGAGGTCACTCAAAGCCAAGTATCAGAAATTGAAAGTTCTTCATGTAGCCCAGGTTGGTATTGATGCATCATCTCAAATAGGAAAATTGTCAAAGGATTGATAGCCACAGGGTAACAAAAGTTTTGTGCATTGGAATATGCAATTTTAGTTTTTTAGGACACTCTTTATGCATGAGGGCATGCAACACCTTCCTCTTGGGGGAGATATTGGGTGCTATTTTGACACCTATTTTTTATGCCTTAACCCTTCTAGCCACCCCTTCATACCATTATGATCTTCCTTAAACCCTCATAATTAACTCATAAAACCTTGAAGCTCATCAAATGAAGGTATAATTGTTGCTACTTTTTAATGAATCAAATTTTCTAGTTTTTTAAAGCATTTAAATCGAAATTTTAATAAATTATAGGATTTTCTAACTTCCCGTAAAGGCTCCAAGGTTTAGATATTTGCAGGATGACTCGGTGAGATTTGAGATATGCATAAGGATCCTTGATGTCAAAGGATGGATTTATTTCCAACAACTTCATGAGATAGCCGTCATAGGTGTCAAGTCAATGCGGGTCAAAGATGACCACCTGTGCTGCCAGAAAGCATAAAATCGGGACTGTTTTGATATTTCAGGAATTTTCTCCTATTTTTGTGGATCAGAGGGCAAGCTTGGGGTTATGGCAAGTTTTCATTATGATATGGAGCAAGATTGTAGCATTTTATTTTGAAAAAAATTAGTATAAATATTGGTATTTTTCATGTAAATCCATCCGACAAAACTAAGTGAGACTCAGCGTTTTTATTAATAAAGAACTCAGTCTTTCAAACAAATTTGCAAGTGTATTTTTTGTGGAATTTTTTATGAGATCAATTTAGTTGATTTTATAGTTCATTGTGTGTGAGCGAAGCAGTGGAAGGTCCACTCTACCAAGCCTGCACACCATTTCCTTTGCTGTTCCATTGGTATGTTTTAATTTAATTTTTGTAGATGCACATTGTAATCTCTTGTATGCATTTCATTATATTCTAATTTTCCTATAGAAGCATTTTCTTTAGCTATAGATTCTAATTAAATCTGGAAACCACATTTAGCAATACTTTTTTATTTTAATTCGAATGCAAGAGAGTTTGAGACTGTGTAATCGAAGTAGGGTTTGTTATACATTGCTTAGATCATTGTAGAATTGTTTTAGGTTTACTATAAAAGTATTATGTTGTTGAAAAACTAAATACATTGTGAACTTACAGTTCTTGTAAAAGAACTCAATGATTTATGCCTTCAGCAATAGAACATCATTATTTTAGTCTTTATAATTTTTTACATTTTATTATTTGTGTTTAGATGTGCTTAAGTTAAAAATTGTCATTGCATACATTTCCTGTAAGGGATTTTTGGTAATTTCATACTTATGACATTTAAATAGACTTAGGTCTTTGAATTATAGTAGATTTTAAACTAGTCCAGTTCTAAGTCCATAGATGTTGGATATGCTTCTAAGTCTTAGGATACTGAGTTGACATTTTAAATAGTAAGCTCTGATTTATGATAGTAAATTGAGCCAATAGGGCCTTCCGATATACAATCAAGTACGTGAAGTACCTTTCTATATACCTTAAGGGTACATGAAAGGATGTTCAATATATCAATGGTACGTGGAAGAACTACACAGTTCTCGGGATGCAGTCTGGCCAATAAATGACAGCTCCTATGTTTAAAGACGCTGGAACACGTCTCTATCCTATCACTAAAGTTACTAAAAATTTTAACCTATGGCTACCGTCAATTTTATCTTGAACAATTAGGTGAATGCATGGAGTGTGGATAGAAAAGTAAAACCATGCAGCATGATTAAAGACGCTGGAACACGTCTCTATCCTATCACTAAAGTTACTAAAAATTTTAACCTATGGCTACCATCAATTTTATCTTGAACAATTAGGTGAATGCATGGAGTGTGGACAGAAAAGTAAAACCATGCAGCATGATATGCAAATTTTTCACTTTACCATTCAAAGTATGCCTTACTTATGGGAAGGAGAGAGTGCTTCAATTCTGTTTCAAAACAAACAAATTCCCAAACAGTCACATTGAAATTATCTTTCCAAAAAAAATGCAAACAAGCAAAAAAACTTCTAAATTGATATTTGAAAGTAAGAATGAAGCGATATCTCTTTTCCTAAAAAGAAAGACAATAGTACTAAATGGCACACTAAGCACTTTTTAACATTCTTCAAAAAATGAAAAGATCTAATCTTGTAACTATGATATATTTTTTATGAGACAAGAACATATAAAAGAAAAGAAGAACATGGATATCTGAAATCTTGTGAAGCTAATTAAGGCTCCGATGATTCGTCTTTAAATACAATTATAATCAAATCTCACAAATTTTTCTTTTTGAACCAAAAGAAAAAAGCAATTTTTCATAAACTCATGAAAAATGAAAA
>LPNX010294283.1:166364-177237 GCA_001517045.1 Pseudotsuga menziesii | reverse complement strand
CAAATATTTGAAAAATTTTCTATAAATAGTAAAAAATATAAATCATTTGAAACTTTTACCCATTTGAGCTCTGATATTCAATTGCAAATTCCAGGAGATCTAGCCCGCGGAATTCACAACCGATTCTTCCAGGTATTTACTCATGTTCTTTGCTTGCATTTCAATACAATTTTTATAATTTTTCATGGTCAAATGAATTTTTAAAGGCCAAACTTACATGAGCGCTACGGCCCACGTGGGTATCGAGGATTTTTCCGCATATAGGGCTGGCTATACGCGGAAAAGGGACTAGAAACCGTGTACACACGTGGCTGTTTTGAAAACAGTTGCATATGACGCCGTGCATAAGGATTTATATGAATCTAATGGACATTTTGATCAACTTCTCATGCAGGATGGTGCTAGAGTGGCGAGAACACGAACATGGTGATGTAGAGGAAGCAGTAAGGGCTGACAGAATGGATGAAGAAGCTTTTAGAAGATGTGGACTCTACAAGTTTTGGTGCCTAGGTGGCTTGAGGGCCAAACCAGGACTACTACAGATGCTTGTAGACTATTGGGATCCAGACTCAGAGTCCTTCCAGCTAGAAGGCATGTCCCTCACCATTGAGGTGGAGGATATCTACTTTATCACAGGTCTATCCAGACGAGGTGAGATGGTGAACTTTCGTGCCCGAGGAGGGCCAGGTCATGGGCTGACTATTGACGAGTACATAGCAGTGTACTGCTACCCAGAGACGGAGAAGGTGGGGAGCCAAGTTTCCACCAACGCTATACAGGTACTGGGCCTAAAGGCCATACTACTGACACTGGGCAGGATAGTAGGCTTAGCATCACTCCATCAGGCCTCTCGGCCACTGATGTTCTATGCGGTGGAGTGGATGACACCGACCATCTATGACTGGAGCACTTCCCTACTGAGCAACATGAAACATCAGCTTAGTGAGTACAAGGCAGGTAGGATACAAAACTTTGGGTTCAGTAGTATCTTGAGCACGTTTTTCTTCGAGCGTGTTCCAGGATTGAGCCCTAGAGTGGATGTTCCTCTCCACGGGGTTTGAGATCTGGCCCAACGACGTTGGGTAGACGCGATGCGTAGACTAGGGGGCGGTAGGGTGGCCAACCCTTATCCAGCAGACTTTTTTCCATGGTGGCGATGACAGATTGTTACCATAGAGAACTACCCTTATGCAGGGATAGACTTCTGGGGAGACTTGGACATGCCATTACCACCAGGGTCAGCATATGGAGACATAGGTAACGAATCTCAACCCTTACTCTTTTTAAAATTTTTGAAGTATTTAATTCTTTTTTTGTGTTTTCTTGATTAATGGAATCAAAAAGACATGATTTTGGGTGACAATACATAGTGACATCTACCATTCATGTGCATATGTGGGACCACGGCGACCAGAGGGCTTCCCACATCATAGACGGAGGGGAAGAGGAGACGATATCACCATTGTGGATGCGGAGTGAACGCTCCAAAGCATCCATACCAACTTTGTGTGACTGACTCACAGGATTCCCATGGCGCAAGTCGAGGACTTGCCTGAGGCTATGTAGAGATAGGTGGTGGGTGTACCACGCGCATGGGTGCATTTATTTTGGCGGCTAGCTAGAGCCGTGGTGACATATCATGATCACAACCCTCATCCACCTCCACAAGACTAGACACCTGGGAGTGTATCTATTTTGTACTACCGTGTATATGATGGTGGCTTTCAAAGCCCCAATTTTGTATTATGACACTATGTATTACCACATTTCTTATCTATATAAAAAAGTTTTATGGTGATCGGTTTATTTATTTACATGTGTAAAAATTTGTGTTTATGATTAATTTATGATGAATGAAACAAATGCCAATCTAACACATAGTTAGCATATGAGTCAGCAATTTGATTATAATTTCTTGGAATGTGTATATATGTTATGTTCTCAAACTTCCGTTCTAGCAATCTCACACGTAAGAATCTCCTCAATAACGTCGGATCTCTAACCTGGTACAAACCATTTAGCTGTGACACTACTAACTCCGAATCAAGACGTACCTCAAGAGAGAGAACACCATGTGAAATGGCATCCCGTAGAAGCTCGATAACGGCACTATATTTAGCAACATTGTTGGAAGATGGCCGTAGACATACACCTCCTGAAGACAGTACATGACCCATAGGAGTATAAATCACCCAAGCAGCTGAGGCTGAGTGTTGAGTGTGACGGCTTGCACCATCCATGAATTCTATGTAGGTGGAAGATTCCATTGACATCTGCCACAAGAAATGGAAACTAATCACAAACCTGATCACGATAAACAAGACCTAACTATGCAAAAAAGCTGTACAATAATATACAACAAACAACCTTGGCTAAAGATCATGCATAGTATTTTTTAAGATAGAGCCCATTTCTAGGCTCCGCCAAGGCTATCCCTTCATAATCCACTAACTCATAGGCACCCTTCTCTAATACACGCTTGACCACATAAGGACCACGCCACATAGGATTGAAATTCCATGCCCCCAAGGGTTCTTTCGATTGATCCCACAAAAGGACCAAGTCTCCCTCACTAAACACTCTTAGATGGACAGAATTATCGTATTGGGCCTTTACGCGACGCTTATTAACCTCTAGAGTCACCAAGGCATCTCTACGCTGCTCATCGAGTTGCTCAAGGTGAACCAAATGCTCCTCCAAAGGTGAAGTGTCTGGTAAGAGTTCCACGGCTAACTTCAATGAAGGAATTTCGCATTCAACCGAAAAAATTGACTCCACTCCATGAACAAGCTGATGTGGAGAAAAACTAGTGGCAGTCTTTACCGTGGTTCGATATGCCCACAAAGCAGGGTACAACATCATATGCCAATTCGTCTTGCTTTGTGCGATGGTTCGTTGGAGAATGGACTTAAGTGATTTATTCACTGCTTCAACCTGTCCATTCGCTTGAGGATAGTAAGAAGAGGAGTTCTCTTGCTTATATCCTAACTTGGATGCTAATTCTTCCATCATACAATTCTGAAAGTGCGAGCCATGGTCAATGACAAGCTCTCTTGGAATCCCGAACCTAGAGATGATTTGGTTGAATACGAAGTGGGCTGCTGTCTCACCATCGGATTTTACTGTAGGCATTGCCTCAGCCCATTTCATGAAGTAATCAACAGCCACTATGATATGATGGTGCCCCCCAGCCGAAGCTAGGTTGCAATTCATAAAATCTAGCCCCCACTTGGTGAAGGGACCGGCGGTGATAATAGGGTGTAACGGGGTAGGCTTCGAGCGCATGTTACGTGCAAACACCTGGCAAGGGTGGCACCTATTTACTGCTTCAATACAATCCTTCAAGATTGATGGCTATAAATATCCTGCTCTCAAAATATTTTATGCTGTAGCAAGCCTAGATAAATGACCACCACACGCCCCTCTGTGGCAATCATTAAGCACTACCTCAGCCTCATCATGAGTTAAACAACGTCGTAAAAGGGAATCTACTCCACGGCGGTACAAAGTATTGTCCACTATGAGGTAGTTCTTGGAAACGTGACGTAATCGACGTCGCTCATCTCACGAGAGGTGAGTAGGGGTTCTCTGCGTTTGTAAATATACTATGATATCTAGGTACCATGGGTCAGCCATTGAGATTAAGAAAATGTGTTCATCAACGAACGTATCTTCACATACTGACTCCTCAGCCTCGCTCAGAAAATCCGATATGAGCTCTGCAAAGATGAAAGATTTCTTTGATTTTGCCGAAACAAACTCGAGATCAAACTCTTGCAGGATGACAATCCATTTATTATATTTTCCCCCAATCATCCTACGTGTGAGGACGAACTGAAATGGATTGACATGGGAAACAACCAAAGTTTGGCGAAGGAGAATGTAATGTCTCAAACGTTGTACCGCATGTATGGTGGCTAAGGCAAGCTTCTCTACATGAGAATACCGAATCTCTGCGTCAATAAGGTTTCAGCTCAAATAATATATGACATGCTCCTGGAGCTCCTCATCCTCTTGAACCAAAACCATCCCAATCGTCTCTAAAGATGCGGCCACATATAATAGGAAATCACGGCTATAATCCGGGGGACTAATCACCGGGGCCGATGCTAGGGATCTCTTAAGTGCATTGAAGGACTCCTGGGCTCGCTCATCCCATTCAAAGGGAGTATCCTTCTTCAGGAGACGCATGAAACCTCTAGTTAAATTGGCGAAATTGACAACAAATCTTCGTAGGAAGTTTGCCATGCCTTGCAAACACTGAAGATGACGAATATTTCGCGGGGGATACAACTGAAGTATTGCCTCCACTTTCAAGGGGTCGACTCTTAGACCCTCTTTCGAAATGATAAATCCTAACAGACGACCTGATTTCACACAAAACATGCACTTATGAGGGTTTAATCTAATAGCATAGTGCCGACATCTTTCGAACACCAATCTCAAGTGATAAGAATGATGCATCCTCATACGAGAATGAGCAGAGAGGTCATCCAGAAATACTTCAATAATGGACTTGAGATCATGGAAAATCAAGGTCATCGCCCATTGAAAGGTAGCTCCCTCGTTTTTAAGGCCGAAAGGCATTTTCTGATATGCAAATGTTCCCCAAGGACAAATGAATGCGGTCTTATGTTGGTCCTCGGGTTTAATTTGAATCTGATTATATTCGGAAAAACAGTCCATAAAGAAGAACACCTCGCTACCCGCACACTCATCCAAAATCTGATCAATAAACGGTGTGGGGAAGTTATCCTTAGGACATGCAGGATTTAAATCACGGAAATCAGTGCATATACGGATTGCTCCCTGCTTCTTATCCACCGGAATAGGGTTTGAAACCCACTCCGTCAAGGGAACGGGATAGATGAAACCAGCTTTCAATAGTTTCTCTATCCCTGCCTTTATGGCGGGTGCTTTCCTAAGATTTACCGTGCGTAAACGCTGTTGAGCAGGCTTCGTGTTGGGGTAAGTCTTAATTTCGTGCTCGACAATTCGAGGGTCAATCCCTGGCATCTCATCGTAAGACCAAGCAAAAACATCGTGGAATTCTTTGAACAGCTCGGTATACTCACAAATCTCATCTTAGGAACAATCCGCCCCAATGTACACATTCTCAACTGTACCAGGATTGCGAGAAATGTTGATAGGCATAGTTGACGAGATTTTTTCCATGTTTCCATCAGCCATCTGACCAGGAGAGCTTAATGGAATCATGGGCCTACCAACTTTCTGTCTAAGAATCTCCCTGTAATCCTCATGCTCCAAAAGGTCAAGCTCTGGAAGGAAATATGATCTATGATGGAGTTCCTCCCATGGTGGATCAACTCCCGACATAGCCTCAATGATCGCTTCATCTGAAGGGAAAACCGTATCAAGGCAATCGTGGGCATGAGAAGACTGTATTGCCCATGCAGGCAGCACATAGGGGTCTTCCTCTTCTGTCTGGGAAGAGGAAGAACAAGGCTCTACAGCAGACTAAATATTAGCTTGGTAAGCTATCATGACTGCAGGCAACGGCACACTCGTCTCAATGGTCTCACTCGAAGGACTCGGTGAAGGAAGAATCCAAGGATCTTCCATATGATTTGTGCGAAAAGGCACCGATCTCGTAGACATGGAAGCACCATCGAAATGAGATCCTATCATGAGGACGGGTGCAGGAAAACTAAAGGTTCCCATGAGGGAAGGATACATACCTACACCCACACTCCCAGTTGCCGGCTGGGAATGTTCAACTTTCAGAACCGAAGCTTCCGAAGATGCACTAACAAGTGGATTCTTGAATGTCATCTGGCCAATTGTCACAATCTTCCCATTATGAAGAAAGCATACAATGCTTGCATACTATACATCCAATTCCTTCCCAGTAAGAGATTGTAGTCAAGGGGCGCATCAACCACCTCAACCTCTATCGCAACGGTCTTCCCTCCAAAACGGACTTTAAGGGAAGGAAGGATCTCATGCGGCCTAAACGACCTCCCATGAAAAGTAGTTAACATGGTCGTAGACTTTGACAACTCAGGAGAACCAAGACCCTTCCAACAAGACAAAGACATCACAGAAGCAGCAGCGCCCTCGTCAATCACAGTACGCTTGGCAATCATATTAAGACATTCTACATGCACCAAAAGGGACACATAGTAGGGCAAGCGAGGCTGATGTCTTACGGTTTCAAATTTGATCACTGAGGAAGAATCATCACCATTCACACCAAGAGTGGAAAGCAAAGCCTTCCTTTGCGACGGACAACTCTGAAGCACTTCCAATGCAGACATCGCACAAGGAGTATGACCCAAGTCCTCGACAACTGAATAATTCTGGGCGGCTCGGGCATTTGGGTTATGACCCGAACGCTTAAGTACCCCCTTAGGAATGTGAGGGGAAACTTCAGGTTTATCCACAGGTTTCTCAATGCGCAAAGGGGTTCCCAGTGGATCAGGTTCTTTGCCTAGGTTGGGTTGTGACGAAGAATAATCTTTCGCACGCGTCACGGACCATATTAATGCACCCACGACCACTAGTTTTAGGTGGATCTTCATCACTAGATTGATCATGGGATTTCGAGTTCATATTCTGGTTATGCGGTAAAGGGTTCATTAACACAGCTGGGCCCTGTTCTATGAACTTCGAAGCTTCATCCATCCTAGGGCACAAGTAAGTGAGGTGATCATCCTTACAAAGCTTGTAAGGAAACTTAACCTTACGTTTATTCTGATTGTCCCCCCCAACATTTTTATTGTTCTTGTCATTATTATTGGCATTCTCATTTTTATTCCCACCCTTCTTATTATTATTTTTACCCTTTTTTCTATTCCGTTCGGGTTGCTTGTTACCCTTCTGGTCGGACGATTGCACAGCAAGTACATTCGCCGTTTGGGCGGGCTGAGACGAAGCCGTAGCTTGTCCCAAGGTAGACTGGTTGATTGACAACTGAGAAACTTGTTTCACAACCGAACCTGCAGGTTTCTTACTTTCACTACCCACAATGCCATCAGCATGTGGTCCAGGTTTGACCTTGGGATCGAAACTAGAATGAGGGGCATTATGTATAATCTCATATAACAAACTAGACTGAGCATAGATCAAGTCTAGTTCCTGCGCCCTAAAGATGGCTTGTTCCTCATTCTGCACTCCGGATGTGGAAACATCCTTCGCGATATATGGCAATAAAGATTTAAGGAACCACTCAAGGAGGAACTCTGGTGGTATAAAGGCTTTAATTAATCTCTTCCGTCTACGCCACTCCTGAATATGATCAGAAATATGGGTGGCTTTATCTTGCTGAAATGTCGACAAGAGTTCAGTACCAACATCATAGCGTACCGGTAGCTGGAAGTGATTAAGGAAAGTCATCGCAAGGTCGTTGAACAAAGTAAAGGCACCCCTAGGTAACTCTATATACCATTTCGCCGCAGGCCCTGTAAGGGTGTGTTGAAATAGTCTCAAACGGACTGAGTCCTGATGCAATGAATTGGAAGAGCACCATAGGTGCAATGTCGTAACATGTTCACTCATATCCTCTCCTGGTTCACCTTCGAACTTAGGTATGTCCGAAGGAAGCTTGGTAGGGACAGCTGGCCAAGCCGGGTCATGAGCCATAGGATCGTTCGTAAGTATCGATAAGTCAGGTAAATTGAGTGTCGCGAGGAAAGGGAGCTTAGTATGATGAGATCTAGGGACTGCTCCCTGGTTCACATAGGATTGATTACCACCATGACCTTGGCCATAGTGACCTCCTCCTATATGACCCGTATAGGGTGGCGTGGAAGTAGCATAATGAGGTGGACCTTGACTAGTAGGAGCTACAAAGTCATAGTTAGGAGAGTAAGCAGGTTGTGAATACCCGCCTCCGTAAGGTGAAGAGACCTGTCCATACTGCGCCCCATAATAGGGTCCATAGGTCACCACTTGCGATGTCCCATGAGAGACTCCATAGGTAGGGATATACATTCCGTAAGTAGGAATATACATACCGGAAGTAGGGATATATGTCAAGGAAGTAGCAATCTGACCTCTAGAAACATGAACATAACCTCTCGAAACCACGGGTGGTATGTAGGCTTAAGACACAACTGGTCTAGTAACCGCAGTATGGATCTGACTCGTAGCTACGTGCCGACTCAAAGGACCACGAGAGTAAGGTGGAGGGTTTACATTTGAAGAACTCGGAAGTGAGGACGAAGGAATCTCTATAAGAAGATATGTACTAGTGCCTATCGTCACTCGTCTAGAACCTGGTATCCCAATTGGGTCACTAACTCTAGGCCTAGGAGGTATATAAGATGGAGCTTCCACCACTGGGATGGAAGGTGCAATGTGACTAGTACTCCCAAAACTCTCTGCAAGGTAAGGCATGGGATTTCCCCTAGGCATAGTGTTAGGCTCAAAATCGGATTCAACATGAAATGTCAAATCGTGCATAGGAAAACCAGTCGTAGCATAACTACCATAGCTGGTACTAGGAGGGTCAAAGTGAGTCTTGGCATCTTCCGGCATTCCATACCGGTAGCGTGTCAATGGGGAATCTTCCCTAGGGTGAGTAGGTCTATCATGCAAAGATCCTATCTAGGAAATCACGGGACCAAACTCATCTAGGTCAGGTGAGGGATCGTATGTAGGAGTAAGTTCCCCATCGTCAATACGAATGGGAGGAGGTGGCTCAGGAATAGTCTCTTAATGATCCTCCATGGTGTGTGAATCAGTGTGTGACATAGTCCACCTAGACAATATAGGCCCCTTTCCCAAAGGAGGAGGATAAGTGGAAGACAGAAGTCCTGCTAACCGACGAGAATGGCGCGGAACCATACCCGAATCCACAATGACTCAACAAAAAGCAAAGACTCTCTATTTACGTCAACCCTAGGCCAACTAGCGTGCACAAACTAAAACCAAAAGCAAGCAAACAAGGGCTGGATAAGTTAGCTCCCGAATGTGGCCGGTATGTCTCTCCTAGGAGAGGCTTGAGAGGCCCTTGTCACCACAAGCGGAGGTTCAAAACCAATTATTGTGGCCCTCATCTTCAACGCGTAAAGCGACTGTGCTGTCTGACCCCAACCTGGCTGGGACACATGCAGAATAAACTCTACACGTACCCCCTCAATATCCTAGGTAAGGTCACTAAGGTCACCTCAATATAATCAACGCTCAGGCGGATAGTCGCAGGCGGGATTGACCATATGGGTAGGGTAGCAAAGCCCGAAACTCCTGAAAGAGCCCCCAGATATGAATACAATCCTAGCTATATTGTCGGTGCTACACAGTTACCAACCAGGGGTTATCCCGATCAACAACCGCTCACACTGCCTAGTGCTTGACTCCCTTTTGAGAGGAGCTTCCTGAGAATGCTGGTTATACCAAGGATTTCACACACTCCCTCGATAGACACCTAGTTGTTGTAGTTTAGTGATCTTGGAGAATTAACTTACAATGAACTATTCCAAGATCCTAAAACCTAAGGTTGTTGGTGCACCCTAGAAAAGAAAAGAGTGTAATTCATTTTATTTAGCATTGATTTTAGTTGGCTTTATTACTCAAAAATAGGATATGGTCGTGCAACTAATGGTGTTATGACGCAACAAGAAGTAATATGCACACCTAACAATCAATGCAAATGCATTGTGTCCATGAAAACATGGTATGCGTACTACGTGAATGCACAATTTTCTTCTTCAAATGCTGAATGCAAATTTCCCTATATGAAGTCCTAACTATACTCCAAAGAAAATCTAGATCTAATGCAAGTACAATGCAAAATGCATAATGCAATGCATGATGATAAGCAAATATTTTGGATTTTTTGAAAATAAAGAGATACAAAAAGCAAAAGAATGACTCTAACCACCCCAGACTCTACAAGCACACGTAAACAGCATTCTAGTAAAGCACTAAGGCAAAAGGACTCTAATGCACTAATCTCAAACAAAAAATCAAAGATGCCATGACAAGAACTTTCCTAAAAGAAAATATTTAGGCTAAAAAAAACGTTTCTGGTAAAAAACAGAGGTATTAACAGACTCAGGCAGTGCCAAAGGAGACTCAGCAACTAACAGCATTCACCCAGCAACCCACTATCTTCCACAAAAAGATAAAAACCAGGGTATACGTGACTATGTGCAGTGAACCTGCGTGTATACGCGGAAATCCCAGAGGAACCCGCGTGTATACGCGACTGTAAGTGACAAACCCGCATACAGGAAGAAAAAGATGCACAAAATCAAGGCAAACAGATAGGCTGAGACTAAATTCACACCAATCAGGCTCTACCAGGCATACATGCCCCCATACCCGGCACAGAAACAAGAGAGAGAGAGAGCAATTCAAATACATTGAATGCCAAGAGATCAACCCCCAAAGGACAATTACTAGGAACTCCCCAGCGGAGTCACCAATTCTGTTACAGAGAGAAATTCCTATGGCTTGGGGTACCACAACAGACAGCTAGACTCTAGAAATCAATCTTTCCCAATATGTAATAGAAATAAAACATCTAACACTAAAGGATCGAACCTCGTACCTTATTTCGGAAGGTTGAAGTAGATCCCCGTTGAGCTTTCCAATCTTCAGCTTGAATTGTTATAGCACGTCCTCAACAACAAGTAAACAATACAAGCATACTATATTTCATGGTGTTAGATCTATTCTATCATATATAATCAATAATGTATAAGCATTTGACATAGTCCAATGGATACAATATTCATTCAAATACACATTACTGGACAGGAAAAGATATTTCTATTAATATGAATCAGAGATTACAAGTGACAACCTCTGACGACACGTCTGCGAACCGGAGAAACTAAATCCCCCACTTGGGCCTCCACCACCTCAATCCTCCATCACTCCGATAGCAAGCTCATTAGCCAAAGGC
>LPNX010294283.1:141393-161232 GCA_001517045.1 Pseudotsuga menziesii | reverse complement strand
ACAGCTCCATATTCAGTCTCCATTGTTGATAATTTGCATGATCAATTGTTAATTGCTGTGAGTGAAATTAATCTACTGCAGGCCTGAATTTCTACACTGGTAACAACATTGATGGCTGGGATAGGTCGTTTCTCCATAGCAATCAGCTAAATATTCTGAGAAGGGGCACTATTTCTTTCTTGAATCTTGGCTATCAGCTGTGGGCATTGCTCAATCACATGGTCGACAGCTCTGCAATATTGACATGTCGTAGTTGGGTTCCGACAGTCTTTAGCTAGATTTCCTGCCTGGTTACAATTATAGCACACAACATGGCCTCGTCCTCTGCTAGCCATACCACCACGACCATGACCTCCAAAAGTTCCTTGACCTGATGTACTACCATGGTAACCATATCCATCATTGCCTTGGCCATCGTTTTGTACCCGATAATCATCATAAGTTCGTTCTCTCATGAGGTCAAAGCTGTGACACTCATCTTCGTTGTGTCCCACTGACTTACAGAACTTGCAATAAGGGTTTAAGGGACTTGCACATACCTCTACAGGAGATAGCAGTCTTCAGGTCGATGCTGGCCAGTTTTCCTACAGATCTCACAATATAGAATACAAGGGTTGAACATGTTTGGTGCAGCAAAATTCAAGTAATTTCTTACCACAGAACACTGTTCCTTTTCATGACCCTCTGTCCGACATCGTGTACACCAAACCTCTTCACGACTAGCTTTCCCTTTTTTCATATCGTGAAGCTCCAGAGCCATCACTGCCAACTGTGCTTGTATTTGAGCGATACCAGAATTATCTTCGATAGGGGCTGTTTCAAGCTTCATAGCGATTTCCAAAGCCTCCTGCTGATTTGCAACCTTCTGTTGCATGAGTGGAGTCCTGATGTGCGGTAACAAAGCTGTGATGAACCATTCCTTATGCTGCACTGGTCCAATAGTGAAACTGACTTGATCTAGCAGAACCTTGAACCTCTGATCAAAGTCCCACACTGACTCTCCTCGCCTTTGCTGAATTTCCTTTAGTTCAGTGATACACTGCAACTTTGATTTAATATTCTTAAATTCCTTGATCATTGCTGCTTTTATATCAGCCAAGACATGGTTCTGAGTACTGGAAAACTTCATGAACTAGGTCAAAGCGCGGTCTCTAAAATAAGTAACCAGCTGCGCTCTTCTCGTGTCTTGATCCGTAATGTTCTTATCAGTCCACACTGCTTCACATAAGAACCAGAACTGTTCTGGATCCTCTGATCCAGTTCCTTTGAAAACAGGGAGCTTAATCTCGTCATTCATATGGGCCATCACGGATCTAGGGGGGGGGGGAGGGGGACTGGTAGTAGGCGGGGGGGAACTTACTGGGGTAGACTGACCTGCAACAAGAATACTCAGGCTAGGGTTACTTTCAGACTACGACGGGTTCTCAGGGATAATAGGTCTTCGCTGCAGGGTTACCAGATGATTTCCAACATAAGGGGTTTCTTTGGGCTCTGAGGCTGCTGGACTTACGGGGTTAGACTCGATACTCTGACCTAGGGTATAGGAATCAAAATTTCTCTTGTACCTTTTTCCACTTCGCAGCAAACCACTTTGCTCGTCGAAGGTACTTTCACTTGCAAACATAGGTTAGTAATACTAAATCTAACAGTCTGATTCAATGAGCAATATACCTTTTTCATCCAATAACATTTTAATTCTCAAAATAAATGAAGTCAAGTACTTACCCCTTGGTCCTTTGAAGAACTATCGTTCAGCTTCGCTGAAGGACACACTTGTGTCAATGGCAAACTCCATCACAAATGCTTCAAGGGTTCGCATTGTCTAAAAATCAACAGCTTGGGATATCTCATTGTTCACCCTTTTCAATATTTTAATTCTTGCGGGGGTCCAATCACAAAATTGACCTTCTTGGAAGTTTGTCCTTCTCTCTGTTAACCTAGATAACCACTGGTGCAACTCTATGTGGATACTACCAAAGAAAATTTCATAAAAATCAGAAAAAATCTACCTTTGTAAAAATTCGTTTGAACTACGACGCGGATCTTTGTTCTCTTGTACAGCAAAGTTCAGATAAGTCTCTTCAATCCAACCACCGATTTCTTGCACTAAGGGTCTCCAAAAAATAGCCCTCGAGGTACAACGTAAACCCCTCTGGAGCAGATACTGAGTTCAACCGGCAACGAAACCAATTTGTTGGTCTTAGGGAAGACCCGGGTTCTATACTTTTGTCTTCACACCAACAAAAGACCCATAGTGTTGGCCCTTTTGGAAACAACCTACGAACAGGTTGTAGTCTCACCCGAAACAGCTATGGGATGCCGCAGAATCAGGTTTCTGCAAGCAGAAGAGGGATATTATTGTACCTTTAGCTTCTAACAAATGATAATCATTAAATACAGAGCTTTGATATTCACTTATTTAGCTTCGCGGTTAGATAAACAAACAGTGCCTTGCTTAACCCTTTACTGGGAATTCACAGTGAATTTAGTACTTAGCAGTGATCTTACTTATCAGTTTTATAATTATTAATGCATAAAATAACATAACAACAACACAACAGAACCACAACACACGATATAATGTGGTTCACCCCCAGTTTATGGGCTACGTCCATAGAACTGTGTCTTATTCAACTCTTTACAAAAACCACAGTTCTGATCTGTGCACTTAGCTACAGATCCCTTCAATTCCTCAAAGCTGCGCACTAAGCTGCAAATCTCTACGCACACAACTGCAGATCTTCTTAATCACCCAAAACCCTCTGCGCACACAGCTACAGAGGTCGTCCACGCACACAGCTGGGACTTAACCTTTCTTACAAAACAAGCCTTAACTTCGCATCAATTCATCTTACATCAAAAGCCTAAACTAACTTCTTTACAAGAGTGCTTATTTATAGTGCACTTATTACAAAACCATGGGCTTAAACCATGGGCACCCTGAACCCTAAACTCTGGACTTAAACCATGGTTTTATTACAAAAAGAAGGCTTTTACTCAACCCCGACACCCCTAAGACTATTTTGAGTCACAACTCCGCTTACAAACTTCCACAAAAACTGCAGAGTTACCAAAATTAGGGATCGTTAAGGTGCACGCCCCAACAAAAATATATTCGCGTTTATACTCATTTTTCTCATAATTTCGCAAGGAGCTCAATGGTGTTTATTTCTATTTCTAACAAACATAATTCTTAAGTGTTCTCGGAACACTGAATTGTAAGCTTTTGAAGACTTAATAGATTGACCTTCCCATTGGAAGTGGACTAGAGAGGTAGCCCACGAGGGGTGAACTCCATTATCAGTTGTGTCTTCTATTTATGGTTTTCATTTCTATAGTTATTTGTTTTTTCAATGTTCTAAAGCATTTAAATTTTCTGTTAGTAATTGTGTTTAATGAGTATTTAACATTCAAATTCAAATGCAGTTTAATGGTTAACATATCATGAAATTTCATATCAAGTTTGGTCTCAGAGAAAGATAAAAATTGCATTGTGATTTTATGTTAACAAGATCTAGGATTCGGCATGGTGAAGGAGAACTTGAAATTTTTTTATCCAGATATTGGTTCAAGAAGAGGAATAATTTCTTCACCAAAAGGAGAAGAAGCAACTTCTTCTATCCCATTTGAAGGGGACTTTCTGAAAACTTTCATGAGAATGCAAATGATGGTAGATGAGCTCTATCAAGATCTCAATAGAAGAGAAACAAGAGTTCCATCTCATGCAGAAGGTAAAAAATAACTAGGTTGTGTTGAGGTCTGGAAATTCACAGGAAACAACAGCAAAGGATTCTCCCTAGTCAACGTTCCCAACTAGCCCGTGACTGTTTGGTATGGGGAATCCGTCCGGTTTATGGTTCGGCTGCCGTAGGTCAAAGTAACAAAAACAAAGGCTTTACCGGTTGCGGTCTGTTCCACCGTGTATTTTGTATTTTTGATTTAAGTATGATATGCACGTGCCTAATTAACGATGCAGAGTGATAAAGATGCAAAGAGTAGTCACAATGTGATGTGCAGGTTCTTACCTCTCATCTTAGAACTCACAAGCATCCAAATCATGCAAGAAAATAAATACTAACTAAACTATCTCTAGAGAGTTGGGTATTCATTCATGAGTAATTCACCCTTGTTCATGTGTTATGGCAAATTACAGATAGCTCTTCTTATAACCAAACATATAAACATGAAGAAAAGTATATATGATAAGATTACTCGTCAACAGTTAAAAATTTCATTACTCATAGTGGAAAAGACGTCATAAAGGTACTGAAGAACATTCAGACGAACATAGGTTCAATAAATTAGAATGCTCTTACAACTAATGAGGCACAACTGAAAACGAAATAGTTCACATTCAACATTGCTCATTTAATCACATTGATACATTCCACATTGCGCTTGCTCCAACAGGCAAAAGTTTCTGTTTCTGATTGTAAAACGAAATAGTTCCTCTTACAAGAAAATGGTTTACAAGTTTTTCTAAGGAAAATTCCCTTTCTAAGTTCTACTTTCAAATATTTAAACTACCACCCTCGATCGCTTGGGCTGCCCCCACAAACGTATGACCTTTCGGTCCTTCAAAATGCTTCATCTTCCCATTTTCTTTTCTGTGTGCCTTCATGATCTGATGAGTAACTGACAGATCTTTTTGGGTTTGTGCCTTTGTCACCATTCACTTTGTCTTTTCCTTCGTTTGTCTTGCTTGCGATCCTGATGGTTTCGGCTCTGCTTTTACCAAATTACCCATCTCCCTTCGCGCCGCAGTAGTTTGACCATTCTCCGAAAACCACCTGCAATCAAATGATGTGCATCATTAACCGGGATTGCATTCTAAACAAATGTCATATTAAACCAACTAACGGCTAATCCACAAGAAAAGGCCCGGTGCACCATTGTCTCGTCCACCTACGGGCTCGGGAGAAAACATCAACGCCGGGAGACGGAAAAGTTAAGACCTGAGTTGCGGGAGAAAAAAAAAACCAATCTGAATTCGGAAGGACTTTGACATCGGACGCGAAAAGGCTTTCCTAGCCGTAACAGTGGAAAAGGAAAGTTTAAGGATACATGACCCACGGGCGGGAAAACTCTCAATTGGAAGTCAGAACGTTTTATACATCGAAAGCTGAAAGATTTGCACAGCCGCAACGACGAAAGAGAAATGACTATGGGAAAGCGACTAAAATACTGACGCATCAGCTGGCGGAGCATTTTGGACTTCAGGCATTTAGTTGATTTGGGAGCTGAAACGGTGGAAGCAACAAAGATTACAGACATTCAAATAGCATCGGAGGGCGGAGCGCTTTAGACTTCGGACAGCTAACTAGTTTGGGAGTCGCAATGATGGAAGCTAGAGAAGACTACATCCTCCGATCACAATAAAATGCTCTGATCAAAATAAAAAAATGCTAAGTACTTAAGACTCTAAAAACCAGCAACAGTTAAACTATTTCTCCTCCGAAACGGTGACTCTTCAACAAGCAAACCCAAACTTAAAATCTGCGATCCAAAAACAACTTCGAAACACACGTAACTTCCGAAAACCAAGATGAGTGTTAGCCTTCAATAATCATTCAAAATTAAAGTATGATAAAAAAAATTCACGGATTCAAACGATTAAAACAACTCTAAATCATTAGGAGGGGACCAAAATTTAAGAAATTTGGGGAAAAATTTGCAGCCGCAACAATTGGCGACTACCTGGTGAACCTAGACCTATGGACAATTTCTTCCTTGAGTAACTAAATATTTGATAATAAAACCACCATGTTGAATTCTTATAGATATATGGATTTCCCAAATGGCAGATACATGAACTTTGAATCATTGAGGGTCGTCCTGTTCAGGAAAATGGAAACCAAGGTTTCAAAAGTCAAGATAACTCTTTCGATGCCAGAAGTATGAGTTTCATTTTTTACCTCTGTCTTTGGGTAGCTTCCAGCTTGGACACCACAGGATCATAACATCTGGTAAACAGAAATATTCATTTGTTCCTCATTCCCACACCATTTTGCACTTTTGTGCTTTTGGACATTTGTTCCTCATGCCTTTCTTTCTGAATTTTTATTCAGGATCCTCTATCCATAATGTCCTTTTGTGTGAGAGATGTATTTAGTTTTCAGCTCACGGACGGAGAGGAACTTTTGGAAATTTTATACTCATACGATTTAGTACTTTGTTTTGATATACATTGCTTTCTTAGGAGTTTTTGACTCTTTTTTATCCTTTTGGCTTTCAATTCTTGGCATGGGATCATTTATATATAATATACTGTTTACCCTGCTTCCTTTCCATGGGTCTTTTGTTGTCACCCCCCTAGGACATTTTAAATGTGAGATGGATGGAGCCTTGAAATAGTATTCCAGACCTTTTAATCTTGAGTTACTTTACAGGGATTAAGTAGGATTTCAATGCGTTCACAGCCATTTAGGAAAACTGATAAACTAGAAGAAGCTCTATCAGATAAAACCATAATACACAGTCTTATAATCAAGGATTTTAGTTGGTCCAAAATTCTAATGCTCTCCATGTGACCAAAGATTTCTTCTTTTATTGAAAACCAAACATAAAATCTAAAATAAAACAAAACTAAACTTCATGACTCAAAGACTCAAAAAGACAGCCAAAACAGATTATTTATATACAAGAAATAAAAACTCAAACAAAACCTCAGGAAAAATAAGGCTTGAGAACCAAACCATTTACTGGTAAGTTCTCTTCCCATCCTTGTAGATCTTGCAATTTATAAGTAGAAGGGCCAAGCTTTGCCGCAATCTGAAAATGGCCTACCCACAACTGCTATAATTTAGTATGCTTTCCTTTCTCATCATGAGGGTGATCCCACTTGAGAACCAGATCTCCCACTTCAAACTCTTTTGTTCCTGCCTTATGTTTGTCAAACCATCTCTTTATTACTCCATGTTGTTGCTTAATCTCTCTCTGGCTTTAGATCTAGCTTCTTCGGCTTTCAGGAGATTATTTATCCTTATTTGCAAAACTTCATCATCCGACCCTCTAGATTCTTGAGCTATTATGGAAGAAGGTAGCATGATATTGGGAGGAAGAATGGCTTCTTTATCGTAGACAAAGGTATATGGAGACACTCCAATCGAAGACTTGGGGGTGACTCTATCAGCCCAAAGGGAATTAGGTAGCGCCGAGTGCCAAATCCTCTGGTTTTCTATTACAGTCTTCTTTAAAATTCTAATCAGATTTTTGTTAGAGGATTCAGCCAAGCCATTTCCTTGTGGATAGTAATTAGTAGAAAAATGCAATTTTATCCCTTTGTCATGAGCAAAAGAAATTAATTTAATTGATGAAAAGTACTTAGCATTATAAAAGACTAACGAAACTGGAACTCCAAACCTGGTCATGATATGATCTTGTAGGAAGCTGATGACCGCATCTTCATTTATCTTGCGTAGCGGGATAGCTTCGACCCAGCGAGTGAAATAATCGGTCACGGTCAGAATGTAATTGTGTTACAGGGAGGAATTTGGTTTTATTTCTCCAATAATATCCAACCCCCATTGCTCGAATGGCTCCGTGATCATCACCAGCTTTAGGGGTGCCGCTGCTTTAGGTTGTCTCCCACTACACCTTTGGCAAATATCACACTTCCTGACATGTGCGTGTGCATATTTGAAGAGCACAGGCCAATAGTAACCTTCCTTGAGGATTTTGTGGGCTGTAGTATCTCCTGAATAATGTCCCCCAGCAGGATCGTCATGCAAATTTGTCATAACTTTATTCGCATCTTCTTTCTCTAAGCATCTCAGGAGAACTCCGTCATAATTTTTTCTGAATAACACTCCTTCAACAATTTGATAGGAAGTGGATTTAAGACACAGCACTCTTCTTTGCTTAGAATTCCAATGTTTTGGCAACAGCCCTGCCTGTAGGTAATGTACGAGGTCTCTATACCAAGACTCGGGAGCTGTAAACAAAGGACATACCTCCATTATATGTAATTCGACTTCATCCTCCCAGGCATGTTCTTCATTTTTTTCATTTTCAGTCATCAGTTTGCACAACCCCTGTCCTTTAACTATAGAGGCTGGCTTGAATTCCAGATCATATTCTTGAAGAGCTGTTACCCAGTTGCCCGTCCTTTCTCCTAACTCCTTCTGTACAAGAAGGGACCTTACAGTTGGGTAGGGGATGATCACCTTGGTTCGATTTTTTTAAATATAAGGCCTGAATTGCTTTACTACTTTAAATACTGCGTAAGTTTGTTTATCAATGGCTGGGTAATTTAATTCGGCCCCTTGTAGACCAGTGCTCACGAAAGATATTGGGAATTCATCCCCCCCATCTTCCTTTTGGGTAAGCACAGCTGCCAGTGAATCATCGGATGCAAAGGTATACATAATAAAATCTTTGTCGAAATCTGGGCTTTTTAGGGAAGGTGTGTGTGCAACAACAGTCTTGATTTTGCTGAAGGAATTCTTTTCAATCTCGGTCCATTTGAATCGTGCATTTTGCTTCACCATTTGCTGCAGAGGCTTGACAATCTGAGTGAAATCAGGCACAAATCTTCGCACGAAGTTAATTGTTCCCATAAATGATTGCATCCCTTTTTTATTATGGGGTAAGGGAATCTGTTCAATGGCCTTGATCCTTTCCGGATCGATAGAAATTCCCTTCTTCGAAACTATTTGACCCAACAACTTGTCCTCCGTGACAGCGAACACACATTTCTTGGGATTGAGTGATATGCCATATTTCCGACAACGTTAAAAAATATGCCTTAAGTGAAACGTGTGCTATTCTTTCCTCTTCAAAAAAATCGTAATATCGTTAAGGTACACTAGAGTACTATGTCCAATCAATCCACGGAAAGCTATGTCCATAGCCCTCTGAAATGTCGCTCCAGCATTTATAAGCCCAAAGGGCATCCTTTTGTAGGCAAAAGTTCCCCATTTGGTTCTGAACATTGTCTTCAATCTATCTTCTTTAGCTACTAATACTTGATTGTAGCTAGAGAAACCGTCTAATAATGAAAACAGTTCAGAACCTGAAACCATTTGTAGCAGTTGCTCCATGGGTGGAACAAGATAGTTATCTTTGTCTGAAGCACGGTTTAAATTCCTGAAATCCACACAGAGTCTGATTTCTCCAAATTTTTTCCTCACTGGTACCATATTTGATACCCACTCAGAGTGTCTAACCTTAAAAATGATTCTAGCATCTAATAATTTCTTCACTTCACTCTGAATCAGCGGTTCCAATTTTGGATGCATTTTTCTTAAAGGTTGCTGATACGACTTGACACCAGCTTTGATGGGAATAACATGTTTGATGATGTTGGTGTCATATGTTTTCAAATATTCGTATGTCCATGCGAAAACATCTTTGTATTGTTTAAACAAACTGATGAACTTGTCTCTTTCTGCTGGTGAACAACATTTTCCGAGATTCACAAATTTAGGATTCGTCTCAGTCCCTAAATTTATCAGCTCGAACTATAGAGATGAGCTGTGGGTCTTCACATTGGATGGTCTTCTAAAATTTTCATTTAAATCGAACATTCTTTCTAACATTCTGAATCCCTTCGGGATGAAATTATCATACTTCAGCTCGGCCTGATGTTCTTCATCGTCTATAATTGCTCCTTTAAATACCTCTTCATTTGTTAAGCATTCTATAATTTGTTGGTCATCATCGAACACTCGTAGGTTGGTAATCATATTAGGTACTGAGGGCCTGAAATGTAATTCAATAGAGCATCGATTATTAGTAGGTACCAGCCTAGCGGCTAATGTGGCCAATAGGTCAGCTGCTGCATTTTTAAGTCTTGGAATTGAGATAATATTGAATGCATTAAAACATTTAAGTAGGTCCCATACCTCATTTTCGTAAGCCTTTAAGTGAGGGGAAACACAATGTATTTGATTCCGGATTTGTTTCACAATAATTTCGGAGTCTCCAAAAACTTTTAGATTACTTACCTTTAATTCAATCCCTTTCCTCAAGCCCTGCACCAGCGCTTCGTTCTCAGCTGTATTATTAGTACACTCAAACTCTAATCTACATGAGATAAAATGTTTATTCTTCTGGGGGTCGATCAGGACACAGTTGGCCCCTGACCCTTCTAATGTCTTAGAGCCATCAAAAAACAAAGTCCAAAAATCACTAACTACTAAATGCGAATCTACTCCTACGGCTAAGTTTACTATGTTACAGTCGATTTCATCAGCCTGCGAGAATCGAAGGAGATCAGGCTGGGTGTCTAACGGGTTGCTGGCTTCTTCTGGTTGGTAATTTCCTGGTTCCAACTCAATAAAATAATTTCCCAACACAGAATCCACTAGTTCATTCTGCTCCTCAAGTCGAGTAACGTTATATTTCATGTGAGGCTCCCTCAAAATCTTAATTTGGTTCGGACTTCCTTTATACGGCAACCACAGATGTAACCAATCGGAAGCAAAATATCCATTAAGTTTGGCCGACCAATCTCTACTCAGGACAAGACCATACCTGTCCGGTATATCAGCCACCACAATATTAATGCCTTGGCACACTTTATCATTTGATGCCAAACGTACTAGGACATCCTCCATCTCACCAATTACCTTTACATCCATTCTATCCAACTGAACAACCCTCCATGTGGATGGCTTAGGCTGCCCATTTATCTTTTTATAGATTGATATTGGCATGACATTAACGGATGCCCCTAAGTCTACCAGACAATTATGTACGTTGTGATTGAAAATTTTAAAAGTGAGTAGGAAAGGTGGTTGTTTTCTCTTAGACTTACCTCCAATGCTGGTTTCTCCGATTTCTTCTTCTTCCTGAGGTTGATTGACATTGGAGATCTTTTCATCCAATGCTTCAAGTGCTTTCAATATTTTTTCTTTTTGCTGAGGCACTTTACACATTTCAAATAGTGAAATGTTTGCCCTTGCCTTCTTAATATCTTCCACGATGTCATAATCCATCTATTGTTCAATGGGATGAGGTTTATCAACATTCATCTTTTCTTAATTTGGCTTGGCCAATGTATTCTTCTGCTTAGGATCTTGGCTAGTAATAGTGAATTCTGGAATTTTATCAGCAAAGGATTTATTTTGAAATTTCTTAACATTTCACTGAAGCCTCTTGATCTTTGGGATTATGAGACTGTCTTATTTAATCGATCCTTGGCTTCTTGTTTCTACGTTGGTTTCCACGACGTCCTTGTACCCCTGATTCTTTTCCTCTTCAGCATCAAATAACGAAATAGAATCCCACAAAACCATGGTTTCCTCTTCTTGTTCTTTCGTTGAAGTAGTATTCTATTTTCTTTCTTCATCTCCCTCTTCTCTTAATCTAGAATCCAACAGTTGATTCATGATCAACGTCACCGAGTTTATCCATTGAGGACAATTCTTTTCAGAGTGTGGTTGTTGGTGAAAAGTGCAAAAGTTGTCCATGCCTACCTCTGTTAAATTCATAGATGCAGAATTGTGTGGAGGAGGTTGAGACTGATTATTATCCTCTCTTTTCTTATAATAGGGCTTATAGGACTTTTGTGTTTCCTTCTCTTTGTCGAAATCTATGATTTTGTTGGAAAGATTCTGCATCATTTTTGCCATATTTTCAAAATCTGGCGATTTCTCTTCCTTAGGATTAGTAAACAATAAGGCTTTCCTTCCCGCACCTTTCTCTCCTGACTGTTCGAGATAATCTTCGATACTTTCTCTTTCAGCCTCCACTACTTCTGCCTCTACATAGGTTTCTGCCAAAGTAGGCTTGGCCCTTATTTTGGAAAAAATGGCCAACTCAGGGCCTAAAGCTGATGTATAATATTCAATCAGGACCTTGTCTGAAGGTTTATCCGTTTCAGAAAAATTCTTGAGATAGGCTGCAAACCTTTGTGTAAAACTGTGCACCTTTTCCTTTCTCTCTTTCTTTAAGGCACATAGCCCTTTCATGAGGGATGCATGAGTATTTTGAGTCACATATTTACTCCTAAATATCCTTTCAAAGGTATCCCAATCAGGGATAGAGTTTGCAGGCAACCCAAAGTACCATGATGGTGTAGCTCCCTTAAGGGTATGCGGGAATAGTCTGCAGACTACATCTTCATACTCCCCAGCCCTTAATCCTTCTATTGACAAATAAAAGCTTTTTAGGTGGTCATCTACTAATATCTTCTCACATGGGTCCAACTTGGGCAACATCTTGTCAAAGGCCTGAGATTGATCATGTAGCAGAGGCGTTAGATTTAAAGGTGATCTAGCTCTCCAGGCAGGTGGTGGATTTGGTGGGTTGGGTGGTGGATTAGCATTTAATCCTTGCATGAGTCTAGGTGGAGAGTGAGGAGGTGAGACAATAGGAGTGTGAGTAAGAGAACTGTGAGGGGTATCTGGGCCTTCTTAATTCAAAGGTAGTACAACTTCCTGTAAGGTTGTTTCTACAAGTTCTTCCCAGTCTCCAACCAGCACTAAGTCTTCTACTACAGGATGATCTTTCTTTTTATATTCTCTTCTAGCCAATTTAGGGATAATTGGAAATCCTCCAATCTTCTTTACATATCCCCTGGTGTGTCTTCTTAGGTCATTAACAACTTTGTTGCCAACAGAATATAGATGTTCTCTATGCCTTTCTTCCAGAATTGGATTATGAAGTCCACTGCTTTCAGAACTGTTACCGGTGGAATAATATCAGGAAAACGGGTTTCCTCGGCCAGCCATGCACTGGCGGCCCTCCTTCTAGCGCCAGAACTATTGAGGCCTGGAAATTCGTAGGCAACAACAGCAAAGGATTCTCCCCAGTCAACGTTCCCAACTAGCCTGTGACTATTTGGTATGGGGAACCCGTCTGGTTTACGGTCTGGCTACCGTAGGTCAAAGTAACAAAAACAAAGGCTTTACCGGTTATGGCCCGGTCCACTGTGTATTTTGTATTTTTGATTTAAGTATGATATGCACGTACCTAATTAACAATGCAGGGTGATAAATATGCAAAGAGTAGTCACAATGTGATGCGCAGGTTCTTACCTCTCCTCTTAGAACTCACAAGCATCCAAATCATGCAAGAAAATAAATACTAACTAAACTATCTCTAGAGAGCTGGGTATTCATTCATGAGTAATGCACCCCTGTTCATGTGTTATGGAAAATCACAGATATTTGTTCTTATAACCAAACATATAAACATGAAGAAAAGTATATATGATAAGATAGCTCATCAACAGTTAAAAATTTCATTACTCATAGTGGAAAAGACGTCATAAAGGTACTGAAGAACATTCAGACAAGAACATAGGTTCAAGAAATTAGAATGCTCTTACAGCTAATGAGGCACAACTGAAAATGAAATAGTTCACATTCAACATTGCTCATTTAATCACATTGATACATTCCACATTGCGCTTTCTCCAACAGGAAAAAGTTGCAGTTTCTGATTGTAAAACGAAATAGTTCCTCTTACAAGCAAATGGTTTACAACTTTTTCCAGGGAAAAATTCCCTTTCTAAGTTCTACTTTGAAATATTTAAACTACCACCCTCGACCGCTTGGGCTTCCCCCCCAAACGTATGACCTTTCGGTCCTTCAAAATGCTTCATCTTCCCATTTTATTTTCTGTGCGCCTTCATGATCTGATGAGTAACTGACATATATTTTTGGTTCTGTGCCTTTGTTGCCGTTCACTTTGTCTTTTCCTTCATTTTTCCTACTTGCGATCCTGATGGTTTCGGCTCTGCTTTTACCAAATTACCCATCTCCCTTCGCGCCGCAGTAGTTTGACCATTCTCCGGAAACCACTTGCAATAAAACGATGTGCATCATTGATCGGGATTGCATTCTAAACAAACGTCATATTAAACCAACTAACGACTAATCCACAAGAAAAGTCCTGGTGCGCCACTGTCTCATCCACCTACGGGCTCGGGAGAAAACATCAACGCTGGGAGATGGAAAAGTTAAGACCTGAGCTACGAGCGGGGAAAAAAAAAACCAATTGGAAGTTGGAAGGACTTTGACATCGGACGCGAAAAGGATTTCCTAGCTGCAACGACGGAAAAGGAAAGGTTAAGGATACACGACCCGTGGGAGGGAAAACTCTCAATCGGAAATCAGAAGGTTTTATACATCAGAAGCTGAAAGCTTTGCACAGCCGCAACGGCGGAAGAGAAATGACTACGGGAAAGCGACTAAAATACTGACGCATCGGCTGGCAGAGCGTTTTGGAATTTGGGCGTTTAGTTGCTTTGGGAGCCGCAACGACGGAAGCAACAAAGATTACAGACATGCGACTAGCATCGGAGGGCAGAGCACTTTAGACTTCGGACAGCTAACTGGTTTGGGAGCCGCAACGGCGGAAGCTAGAGAAGACTACATCCTCTGATCACAATAAAACGCTTCGATCAAAATAAAAAATGCTAAGTGCTTAAGACTCTGAAAACCAGCAACGGTTAAACTATTTCTCCTCCGAAACGGCAGCCCTTCAACAAGCAAACCCAAACTTAAAATCTGTGATCCAAAAAAAACTTTGAAACACATGTAACTTTCGAAAACCAGGACAAGTGTTAGGCTAAAATAATCATTCAAAATTAAAGTATGATCAAAACAGTTCATGGATTCAAACGATTAAAACAACCCTAAATCATGAGGAGGGGACCAAATTTTAAGAAATTTGGGGAAAACAGTTGCAGCCGCTACAGGTTGTAAGGAACCTCCTAAATCTCCACCATATTCTATGTCTTATATTGATGGTTCTTTCTCTTTACATTCTATGTTTCGAAATAAAAAAGGGAAAATTAATCTTAATGTTCCTGAGTTAAAGCTAGATAATAAGTTTTGATTACCTATGTATAATGGAGAGATTAATGTTTAACAATTGGATCCATCAAATTGAATTTTATTGCAGGATTCAAAATTTTACTGAAGATGACATTAAGATTTAGTTGGCTTATCTCCGACTTGGAGGGACTGCTCTCATCTAGTGGGAAAGCAGATCACAAGAGGATCTTTCCAAAAAAGGAAAAATCATCTCCTTTTGGTATGAGTTCACTTCAGAAATAAAAAAGAAATTCTATCCATTAGGGTATATACAACAAGCTATGATGGACTGGCATAATATGAGGCAAGGTAAGGGACAAATTTGCATGATTACAGACAAGAATTTTGAAAAAGAGCATTGGTACTTGGTATACATCTCTACACTCAGGAAACAATTCTCAAATCCAACTAACCTTGATGAGGTGTGTGTTCAAGCAACTCACATAGAGATGAAAAGGAAAAGTTTTCATGATGTTCGTTCAGCTGAATCCATCCAAGTGAAAGAAGGAAAGAAGAAAAAGAAAGGTAAGCATGTAGCTACAATGAAGAAAGAGGAAGAGAGGCCTACATGCTTGTATTGTCAAAAGCAAGGACATGAAGAGGAAACGTGTTGGAGGCTGCATCCAGAACTGAAACTAAAGTGGTTTAAGGATTAGAAAGGGAAGCAAATAGCCACAATTATCATTGAGGACCTTGGATCAGCTTCCAAGGATGAAACAAAGATAACAATCATAGGTGTGAAAGGAAAAGTTAATGTTGGTAATGATTCTAAAATTGGTTCTACATGTGCTTCTACATATAAATACCATGTCATTTCTATGGATAAAGGAAGGAATGAATTGTTTCATATAAGGGTGATTACAAAACAAACTAAAATTGACACACTCGTAGATAGTGGATCCAAGCGAATCTCATTTAAGAAGAAGTAGCTAAGAAATTGGGATTAACAACAAAACCACACAAGAAACCTTATCCATTAGGTTGGGTATGGAAAGATAAAATATTACAAGTAACAAAATAGTGTGATCTAAAGTTTGCAATAACATCTAGGTTTATAGGTGAGGTTGAATTTCATGTGGTCCCACTAGAAAATCTGTGGATTTGTGTTAGGTATTCCATACTTATATGATCAAAAGGAAATCTTCTATAGAGAACATAATTAGTGTTACTAGTTTAAAGAAGGAATTGAGTACATAGTTCATTCACATACTTTTAAAAATGACAGATCATTGGGTGCTGCACAACAATTAAAAAGGGTTGTTAATGCAAATCGAAATTTTACACTTATGTTTATGCAATGTCAGGAGAAAAAGAATCCTAAGCATAAAAATGAAGTGTCATTTCACTACAACACATCTTTTATGATTGATAGTGTTTCTATGGTCGAAAAGTTAGCATGATATGGGTACAATCTCTTTCAAATGTTCAATGTTGGTATTCAACTTATTACTGATCAAAAATATATGATTTGTTCCTACAATATTTTTATACACCTGAATGGCACCTCTCCGTCCGAGTGCCAACATCCCTCATGTTGGCACACAAAAGGACAATTATGGATAGAGGTTTGCCCAAAACACTATAGCTTGGCTTGTCATGAAATACATTCTTTCACCATCCAGTTAGTCACTTTTCCATTTTTCCTATGTTGAGATGTATCCATGACTATCCTTATATACAACTTGCACATCACTCGGGAGTCTCCTATACAGCAAGTCGCGAATCCATGTATTCACGGGTTGCGCTTATACATAGTCGCGAATCATTTTTGGTTTGCTCTTCTACAAACCCGCGAATGTGTCTCAACATTAAAACATAAAAACACTCGTGCTAATGGGAGATTAGTTAAGTTATTTAACTTAATTTCCTTAACTGATGTAACCTCCCTAACCTTCGAGAACTGCCTTATTTCACCCATATAAATACAGGCCTTGGGGAGGGTGTTGATTACTTACACTTGGAGAGCAAAGTTATGTTGGTGGAGTTTATACAGAAGTCTTTGGAGCAGTGGAACTCAGAATCCTTTGGCTGCAGAGGAGTCCTTGTCTCAGACACTGGGTTGTATCTGAATTCTTTCCATTATTGATAATAAAGAGATTACTTCTTCCATATGTGTTTCATGTGTATTGGTTTGATAAATGTTTATGCTTATGAATCTTATATGTTATTTATCTAACTTGCTTATACATATATGAATCATCTTGTATCTGGAAAAGTGTTTCTTGACGGGTGAAAGAGGAGCAATCTTGGAGACTTTGGAAGTGGAATAGAGAAGAACAAGATTAGCAAGGATCGACCTTTGTTTAACAAGTAAGTCCTTTCAATATTCCTATTTCTTATTCTGTACTTTAGAAGTCAATTGTCTGCAAGTAATTGAGTATGTTGGTAACCCCAGACCTTAGGTTATTAGGTGCATAATCCTGTACAACAGAACTGGCGACTCCGCTGGGGAAGCCCGGACTGCTGTAGGTTGTTTTCTGTCCTCCTGACCAGTTTTTCTTGTGAGTCTGTTTATGATTTGTTATCCTGTTTCAATACTTGCTTCAGCATTTGAAAGTCTTGGGTTTTTCTTGATTTTCTGAGAAAAAATTTATACCCATTCGCGGGTTGTCTTTATAGACAGTCGCGAATACTACTGTGCATTCGCGGGTTGTTATACTAGATAGTCACGAGTCACTTGCGAGTTTCTCTTAGTGATAGTCACGAATACTCCTGGAAGTGGGGATTTTAAAGTAAGTTTTGCTTGTTCTTCTCTTTGTTTGGTCCCTGTTTCTGAGTGGTATTTCTTTAAGAATGCTGTGTAGTGGGTCTAAATACTGTTGGTGATCACATTTCCTTGCTTCTTCGAAAGCTCTTGAGTCTTTTTGCTTGGTTTGTTACTGCTTGCATACTGAAGTGTTTTGGCCTGTTTGGGTTGTGGGTTAAAGTGTCTTGGTCCAGATCAGTGATCAGGGTCTTGGGCTCAATTTTTACAGTCGGTCTTCTGACAGTGGCTGGTTGTCACTTGCCTGTATAAGTCTGCATTGATTCTTTGTCATTGGTAGCACCCAAGCTAGGGTTCCTAGCCTCCCTTTGTTGGTGGTCTTTTGGGTCCTGTCAGCCTGTTTGTTTCAGTTTGTTACTTTTATACAGTTTATAAGCATCAAGTTTGCTCAAGCATAGTGCATTGTAGATGCATAGTAGAGTTTTGATTATTTTTAAAAGTGAAAAGAAAACATAGTTAAAGCTTTTGCATTGTGATTTTTGCATAAGTAGTGTTTATTTCATTTTAAAAATATTATATCAAAAACTACAAAAACATAGGCTTAGTTTCTTTCATCGTAGCTTTCATTTCATCAAGACATATTTGCAAAAATTAAAAAGAAGTTTGTTTTTATAATGGCAATTTTTATTTGAATGCACCTTTACTTTCATTTGTTTCTTGTTTGAGTCAAAACATCATACAGTATACCATTCTGTTAGAATAAGCAACCCATAGTATTTACCCACTTAGACATTAATTCATTTATTTTTGTCTTATTTGCCTAGTCCATGAGTCCCACCATGTGCAAGTTGCTAATTTCCTATCCATAGAGGTCAAAATTTCCATCTTTGACTCATGTAGCGCTTGGGAAAGCATTAGGAATCAAATCTACTTTATTCCTGGCCTCCTAGGCGCCCTTCTGCTTTTTTTGCTTTATTGCCTACTTTTTCAGTGTTTTAAGGCACATAGGAAAGCAAGACTAGGTGAGGTGAATCAGCTTTGTTGCCTCTTCCTCCTCCACTCTTTCCTCCATGCAAAAGCATGTATGAGCTTCCATTCCACCACTCATTAGCTTTCCCATGCGCCCTTGCCAATTCGTGAGCCTCATGATAGATTTGGGATCAGCTTTTTACACCTATGGCGGATTTGCCTATTTTGGGTAAGCCTGCTTTATGCTAGCTTTGGATGCCTCCTTATGCATTCGACCTATTGATGTATTCTATATATTCAGAAACCTATGTTATTACAGGGTTGGCTATTGTACACTGAGTTAATATAATTTTGTGTTACAGCTCCATTTTCAGTCTCCATTGTTGACAATTTTGCATGATCAATTGTAATTTGTTGTGAGTGAAATTAATCTATTGCTGGTCAGAATTTCTACATGGTATCAGAGCCATTGTAGGTTATTACTCTCCTTCAAAAATTGTTTTGCAGGTTCGACATCAAGACTGGGAGCCTTCTACTGACAGCCGGGACAGATTTTCTAAAGCTATGGATTCACAGAAAACTATCTTGACTCCCTTCAAGTATTTTGAATGGAAAGCAGAGATGGAGATCTTGTTGAGAGTGAAAGGCCTCTATAGGGTGACTATGGCAATAGAAGCAGAGCCCAATGCAGCTACAGAGAAGATCAAATGGCACAATCGGAGAGATGAGGCTTATGGCCTCCTATGTCTCAGTATTTCCCGAGACCTCCTTTTCCATCTCGATGGATTAACTTCACCAGATCAAGTATGGGAGAAGCTGTTTGATCTTTTTGGAAAGACAGATGAGATGAGGGGACATCAGATCGAAAATGAGCTGATTTCTCTGAGTCCCAACAGCTTTGAATCCTTGCAGCTATATTTCTCCAAGTTCAAAGCACTAGTTTTGTAGCTGAAGCAGTGTGGTATCGAAAAGAAAGATGAGTAGCTCATATTGGCCATCCTCTCGAAGCTAGGACCTGACTACTCAGTCTTTGTTTCGACCTTCTATGCCACAAAACTCACAGCTCGAACCTGGAAGATGCCTAGCCTTGCAGATTTCATGGAATCTCTCACACAAGAACAAGACAAGATGGTGATGATGGGAACCATCAAACCTTCCAAAGACTAAGCTCTGGTTGCTGGAGATTCGAGGGTGGATTCTAAAAGAAAAAAGAAAGCTAAAAAGCCACCTGAGCAAAGAAGAGACAAGAAGTAGTCTCCGAAGGATCAACAAGGTCCCAAGAAAAATACCCAGAAGAAGAAAAACAAAGGTGATATGAACAAGTGCTCATACTGTTCAAAGGGAAATCATACTGAAAGCTCTTGTATGAAAAAGCAGATTGATATGCCGACCAATCTA
>LPNX010294283.1:101872-138972 GCA_001517045.1 Pseudotsuga menziesii | reverse complement strand
GTGAGGTGAATCAGCTTTGTTGCCTCTTCCTCCTCCACTCTTTCCTCCATGCAAAAGCATGTATGAGATTCCATTCCACCACTCATTAGCTTGCCCATGCACCATTGCCAATTCGTGAGCCTCATGACAGATTTGGGATCAGCTTTTTACACCTATGGGGGATTTGCCTATTTTGGGTAAGCCTGCTTTATGCTAGCTTTGGATGCCTCCTTATGCATTCGACCTATTGATGTATTCTATATATTTAGCAACCTATGTTATTACAGGGTTGGCTATTGTACACTGAGTTAATATAATTTTGTGTTACAGCTCCATTTTCAGTCTCCATTGTTGACAATTTTGCATGATCAATTGTAATTTGTTGTGAGTGAAATTAATCTATTGCTGGTCATAATTTCTACACATTCCATTTCCTCTTGAGTAAAGAACAACCCTTTAAAATGAACGCATAAATTAAAATTTACTAGTAAGTTTTGTTTTATAGGGGCCTTTCACCCACTAGCTTAGGCTAGACTTGTGGGCTAGGAAGTGTAAACTTCCCACAAGTTATAAACTTAGATGTAGTGGACCTTTCTTTAGGGAAATCCTTGACTCTATCACTGTATCTGGGAAGCTCCTCTCAAACGGGAGCTAAGCACTAGGCCGCGTGGAGGCTTGGACAGAGGAGATAACCCTTTGAATCCTTGTCAAAATGTAACCCATGACTTTTACGCATCTGGGGATTCTGTCCTAGACAGAGTTTCAGGATCAGCTACCCTGCCCATGCATACGAGTTCGGCTGATGACTTCCCCCCTAGACAGCTGGTATTACCAAGGTATCCTTTAGTCTCTTGTCTTTTAGGGTTCATACCTAGGTAAACCGGAAGGCTATTTCTGGTTCACCTTGAACGGGCTTGGAAGGTAACCCTTGTGGAAAGTGTAGGAGGGTGGTGGGTGATTCCTCCGCTTGTGCCTAAGAACCACCTCAAGGATGCCAAGTAATCGTTCATCAGCTTTCTTTGCGAAAGAGCATCTTTTACCCTGGTTTGATTGATTGAGACTCTAGGAACTTTTTAGTGTATGCTCTGTGGTTTTGCCTGTGTTTAGTTGGCCTTAGGATGCGATTTGTTAAATTTTTAATTCTGGAGGACCAACCTGTTAGAAGGTCAAGAAGGTTGAGAAACCTTCCTCCTATCACTACATTGGAGCCTCCACCTTTACCTCAAAGGCGGAGATTAGACACAGACGGTTCATTCGAACCTGTAGGAATAAGTGAGACTCTTGGTGAACCGGAACTCATTGCTAACCGTTTCAATATTGACACAGTTGAGATAGAAGAACTACAGAATGACGAGTTTGCAAGAAATTTTAACTCCCCCTTGACTGATTTAAACGATCCTGTGATCGTCCAGGTTAGAACTTTTGATTCACCAGTGCTAGGTGTACCTGTGGGTAGAGTCATGTCTTCTGCAGAAGAAAGTTCTTTTGTGTTTACCTCAACCCTTTCGGTTGAAGGGGTACTACCTCCCCCGGTAAGTGCCCCTAGATCTAGTTTTCCTTCTACACCTTTGACTCCAGTGAGCCGGGTGGTTCAACCATGGGTTCACTCAAACACAAGAGGTACTTCTGGTAACACGGTTGTTGGGATCCCCAGTATACCTACCATTCCTTCTTCCTTTCCTTACACTACCCAGAGTGGTCCAGTAGGATCCTCGGCTTATGTCCAAGGATTTCCTTGGAATGGGGGGCACATTCCCCCATCTAGTCCATACGTAGGTCCATCTCCTTCATATGTAGGAGTACAGTTTGGGAGCAACACCTCTTACAGGTAGAGCTTCCAAACCCCTATTTTGGTCCCATACACGAGCTCTCCCTTTTCGTTGTTTAGCGAAGGGATACCTGCTCCAGTCTTTCAGACCCCTGCTTCTATGGGGACGTCCCGAACCACTTATACTGCACCTCCCACACAAAATACTGTGGCTTACAGATGGAATCCATTTCAAAGCAACCTTCCCACTTCATAACCGGTGGTTGGGGGCAACCCCACTTTTACCCATGAGCATTCAGGGGCAGGCCCCTCAAATCCCCAAGTGGGCACATTTACTACCCCGGTTAGGCCCAAACTTTCTTTCCTGGAAACTTTAAAATTGCCAGACTTGTCAAAGTTGATGAATGACCCGGTGAGGCATGACCCCTTGTGGCCACCTGTTCCTACCAAATTGTCGTCGGACATCCCTAAGTTCAAAGGTAAAGATGGTGAAGATCCTGGGGCACATGCCACCACTTTTCACTTATGGTGTTCTTCCAATTCATTGAATGAGGACTCAATTAGATTGAGGCTTTTCCAGAGGACCTTGACGGATACGGCTGCAAAATGGTATATTGAATTGCCTTCTGCTGCCTTTAGTAGTTTCTAGAATTTGGCTAGTGCTTTCCTTAGCCACTTTCAGCTTCCGGTTCGATATGATTTCGGAACGGAATTTTTGTCTACTTTTAGACAAAACAAGGCTACCCACATCTCGGATCATATCCAAGAGTGGAGGAGGCGAAAGAGCCTTATCAAAGCCACCATTCCTCCTGAGTTTCTATTAGAATGGTTCCTTAAATCACTGTTGCCATACATATCTAAGGATGTTTCCACATGAGGAGTAACGAATGAAGAAGAAGCCATACTCAGGGCCCAGCAGTTAGACTTGATTTATTTACAGTCCAGGATCTTGTATGAGATCATCCCTGAGGCACTGAGGCCTTCACACGAGGCGGAGAAGCCTAAGCCTGGACCCCATGCCGATGGTGTGGTTGGGTTTGTTAACTCTCCCACTGTAGAGTATTTAACTAAGCAACTTCACCAGTTGTCTGTCAAACAGTCTACGGTGGAGGCAGCAAAGGCTGCCCCCTCTCCCCAAAATGCAAATGTCTTTGCTTAAACCTCTCAGAAGGGCAATCAGCAGCCCGGTGGGAATAAAAAGAAAGGTAAGAAGGGAGAGGGAAACCAAAACAAGCCAAATCCCACGAATAATGCTAATGGGGGCAAAAAGAAAAGAAGAAGGTTAAGTTCCCTTGTAAGTTGTGCCAAGAGGACCACCTTACTCACCTTTGTCCCCTTATGGATCAAGCCCAGAAGCTGCTCAAAGCTCAACAATCGGTTGTCCTGAAGGACCCGTTTCCCTAAGGACAGAACTCTGCTTTAGCTTCTAATGTAGCAGGGGGCACTCAAACTGCCCCTGACCCTAATTATATCAACATGGTTCGATCTTCGACTTTGTTGCAAACCAGGAACAAAAACTATGAAACTGAGACTTCTGAGAAGGGTAAAGCTGTAGCTGGAAAAAGGGATTAATGTACTTAACGATGTTAGTGTAGTGTTGATTGTTGTTATCCTGATTCAAATGTACAGGTTCTAGGAAGAATGGATAGGTTATACAAGACATGTGAGACAAACATGTCCTCACTTATTTTATGAATGATTTCATGTTTTTTGTGCAAAAAAGCTTCCTAGTGGGAAGGTTTGATCCAGCTGGACAAAATCAAAGTTGATCAAAGTTAAAGTCTTAAAATAGAAATAAAACCTTATAGGATGAAATCGCTCATTAACATTTTTCCATCAACGCTCATTTCATGTGAAACAACCTCCAGATAAAGAAGTTGTCAGTATTTGAATTTTCAACAATGAAGGTTAAAAATGGTAAAAAAATGGTTATGGTAAAAGTTGGTATCAAAATATTGGTTATAGGTTTGATTTTATGGGATTTGAACCATAGAACTCCAAGTCCTCATAGCATTCACAATAGCCCACTGACCAAAGCGTCCACATGTGTTCCTCATTAGGGGTATGGTAGAAATATTATTTAAGATTGATATGGTTTGATTGTAAAAAAATGGGGTGGGTCAAGGGCTTAGACCTCGACCCCATGTCAACATCGAGACCCCCCTATCGTGTATAATGTGTAACATATTCAAATCTTAAACAAACCTTATTCAACTCAATGCGCCATGTATTATCCATACCATATAACAATATGGTGGAGTCAAACCTTAACAACGTGGAGCCTTATCCATAACCAACGCCCTATATTATATGCCATTCAACAAACACCATGCATTATATAGCATATACCCTTATCAAATCCACTGAAAAATATGTCATAACTAATGTGTAACACTTAATAAAAACACGCAAGGGAAGGAGAGGCCCACGGGTTTGATCCCGGCACCTCTGGCTTCACAACAACGTGTCTTCACCACTAGGACAACAACCATACATTGGTTATACCACACCGTAAATTGGTTAAAATTTTGTAGCATGGAAGCAGGGCTCCAAAACTGCACATGGCCCACGGCTCGCGACCCCAAAACAAAATTTTAAACCTTATAAAAATGTGTCTTGGTATGAATTGGAAATAATGGAGCATTTATGAATTAGTTAGATACACCAAGAGAATAATGGAGCTTTTTTGAGTTAGTTAGATACACCAAGAGTGTTTAATGTAGATCCGATTTTTATTGTTGTTTGTTGTAACCGTTGCTTGTTTTCATTTAATAAATACAAACTATGAGCGTAGTATCATATGTGAGATTTTCCCAATATTCTTTGTGCTCTATTTTCGGTGTTTGTGCTCTGTTATTTCTAATTTCAAGTTGGTGTCAGAGCCATTGAGCCTAAGACAAGGCCTGATTGGCTTGCTGTTGTGAGATTGCCTGATTGGCATCCTGTGTGAGTGCCCTGTTGTCTGTCTATGTGGGGTTTCTATGCATGGAGGCCAAGGAGCCCATGTGGTGTAGAGAGATGCCAATTGTGCAGTAAAGGAGCCACAAATAGACTGACTGATGCCATTGGAAGGAGAAGATCATTGAAGTAGAAGCATTGTGTGGGATATATCACTACTATGGAAATATTGAATGTTTTGTTGTTGCGATCGTGAATAAATAACTAGAAATCGAAATCTCTTCCCATTTCCTTCCTACGCTGCCTACTACATCTGGAAGATCATGGAGAGATTGCTACTAGTGAAGGATCTGAATCTGCTAGTGAAGGAATCAAATCTTCTAGAAAGTGTGGAAGGAGAGTTGCTTGCTCAAGAGAGAGCGCTTCTTGTGAGATTCTAAAAATCATAGCTACCTATCTACCATGAAGATTGTTGCTAAAGGAGCTGGATGGACGTGAAGGAGAGATCATGGGGCATATTTAGTGGAGGAATCTACTGGAAATTCAAGAATATTCTTGCCAAATCGTTGGAAATTTAGATCACTGCCAATTGTTGAGAGATTGCTAGCAAGTGGGTTTGCTACTGGAGGAATCTCTGCCTACTGCTGTGAAGTAAGCCTGAGGAGAGATCCATTTGTTGAGAAGGTCTTGTATGAAGATCGTTGCCTGGAAAGCTATCTGCCTGAAGTCTGCATCAACATTGTGTGTGAAGATCGTTGCTTGGAAAGCTATCTACCTAAATTCTGCATCAAGATTGCATGCCTCCAACACTTGCAAAGATGTCGAATCCATTGGCAGAGACCTACCTCAATGAAGCCAATAAATTAGATGGCTCGAATTTCATCAATTGGAAATTCAAAGTGCAGACCTTGATGGAAGGTTATGGTATATGGACGATTGCGAAGGGATATGAAGTGAAACCCAATGCGGCTGCAGGTGCAATAGCAGCTCAGATCCAAGATTGGGATAAGCACGAGAAAAAGGCCAAGGTATTGATGCTTATGTCTATTAAATATAACATAATTCCACATATTAGAGAAGCCAATACTTCTACTGAAACATGGATAGTGCTTAAAGATTTGTATGAAATTAGCAATACAAATCATATTCTTTTGCTAAAAAATCAATTGCTACGAATTAAAATGGATGGAAATGAATATGTTAGTTCATTTTTGGGTCGTATTAAAGAAGTAAAAGACAATCTAGGAAATATAGGAGAAAACGTTTCCAGCACTGATCTTGTCACAATTACCTTAAATGGTATGCTAGAAGACTATCAAATGTTTATAACGGGTCTCATAGCAAGGGAGAAACCTCCTACTTTTGAAAATTGATAGGTATTTTGCTGCAAGAGGAAGACAGACACGCAAATTTGAAGCCTCAGAACTCAGACTTGGCACTGTGGTCAAATAAGAGATTCTCAGGAGGGAGTTCATCGCAGAGAAGGCAATCTCCAAGGTTGAATCAAGGTATGCCATCTAACAAGAATGAGTCAAAGAGTTGTTTTTATTGTGGTCGACTTGGACATCTTATTAGAGACTATCAGAAGAATAAGAGTGATGAGGCTAGGAATAAAACTAGAAAACATACAGGTCATTTTGCAAAAGATTCTTCAGAACATGATATCAGATTGTTTAATGCTAGTGATGATTCTAATGAACCCCCTAATTTTGATTCAAGGGATCTTAGACTGCTTGTGTCTAATGCTGCTTTGTCTACTGAAACTGATGATTCTGATGCTTGGCTTATGGATTCCAGAGCATCAGTACATATGACATGTAATAAGAAGTGGTTTACTAATTTTAAAGAAAAACAAAATGGTGCTAGCATATACCTTGGAGATGGCCGCGCTCATCAGATCAAGGGATACGGAGATATTCTAGTAACATTTCCGAATGGTACTGTTCGTCACATTCGCAATGTTGTGTATATTCCAGGGCTAAAGAAAAACTTGATCTTTGTATCCACCATTATAGATCAGAATCTGAAGGTTGAATTCTTCAAAAATCATTGCATAGTAAAGGATTTGCTGGACCGATACAAAACTGTTGCAATGGGAATCAGAGCAGGAGGACTATACAAGCTTGACGTTACCAGCAAAGAACATCATGCACTGATTTCTACAACTATGCCAACAAAGACTCTTTGGCATCAAAGGAATGGCCACATAAATTATCATGATTTATTATTATTATAGAAACAAAATATGGTCGATGGTCTTCCTATGTTAAAGAATGGGAATGTTGCTTGTGAAGGATGTGCATTAGGAAAGATGCACAGAGATGAATTTCCCTCTAACCCTGATAGGAAAAAAATAGATTTGTTAGATCTTGTTCATACTGATGTTTGCGGACCTATGCAAACTAGGTCTTTAGGAGGTGCATTTTACTTTCTGTTATTTATTGATGATTGCACAAGATACACATGGGTTTATTTCCTTAGAATAAAAAGTGATGTTTTCAAGTACTTTAAAGAATTTAGAAACATGGTGGAAAAGTAAATAGAAAAAACATCAAAATACTCCATTCAGATCAAGGGGGAGAGTATAAATCAGGGGACTTCATCAAATATTGCAAAGATCATGGAATAGTACAATAGTTCATAGTACCAAGCACTCCACAACAGAACGGAGTTCCTAAAAGGAAAAACATAACTCTAGTAGAGTGTGCACGCAGTATGATGAAAGGTAAGAAACTCCCAAATGCATTTTGGGCTAAATCCATAACTACTAAGTATATTTAAAGAATAGAAGTCCTACAAGGTGTCTTGATAATATTACTCCTTTCGAAGCCTTGTATGGTTCCAAACATACAGTTCATAATTTGAAAATATTTGGGTGTAAGGCTTTTGCACATATTCCAAAGGAGATCAGGAAGAAATTGGATGCTAAATCCATTAAATGTATTTTCATAGGGTATTGCTCTGAATTTAAAGCATACAAACTGTTTGATCTTTCTACTCACAAAGTATTTGCAAGTAGAGATGTACTTTTCCATGAGCAGGAAGCAGGAAATCATGAAAAAAAATGTCATGAGGAATGGCATAGACTTCTTGATGAAGGAGTTAAAGAAGAGAAACAACAACAACCATCGCAGCAACAATCACAATTGCAACAACGGACACCATAGCAACAACCAAAACTGCAGAAGAAAGAAGGACTAAGTGATATGAACACTTCAAGCATTTCGAGTTCATCTAGTAGTGAAGATAGATCTTCACAAAGTAGTGGTGAAGACATATCTTCACAAAGTGAGGAGGAAGATAATCATTTGAGAATATCTTCACAACAGGTTCGACTTCTTGAGAGGTATAGAGACTATTCCCTAATGAGTAGCATTTCCAATGTCATAGAACCCATGACCTTTAATGAAGCCAATGAACATGATGAATGGCAAAAAGAAATGGAGGAAGAATATGAATCTATAATGGAAAATAATACTTGGGAATCGACTGAATTTCCTAAACATAAAAATCCCATTGGATGCAAATGGATATACAAACCCAAGTTTAAATCAGATGGTAGTATAGACAAATATAAGGCTAGATTGGTGGCAAAGGGGTATTCACAAACATAAGGTATTGATTATGCTGAAACATTTGCACCAGTAGCTAAATTGAATACTATCAGAATGTTAATTTCTTTAGCTACAAAGTACCATTGGAGGCTACACCAATTAGATGTTAAATCTGCATTTTGAATGGTGAGTTAAAGGAGGAGGTTTACCTTACTCAACTGGAAGGGTTTGTGGAACATGGGAAAGAACACTTAGTGTGTAAGTTAAAGAAAGCATTGTATGGACTAAAACAAGCACCTAGGTCATGGTATGAGAAGATAGACTCTTTCTTTCTTCAACAGGGTTTTATGAGGAGCAAGAGTGGTCCAAATATGTATATCAAATTTGATGAGAAGGGGTATATAGTATTGATCTCCTTATATGTTGATGATTTAATAATTACAGGAAATGAAAAGAAATTGATTGATGAAATCAAGGAGCAGCTGTCACAAGTTTTTGAAATGAAATATCTTGGTGAGTTACATTACTGCCTGGGTCTTGAAGTTTGGAAAAAAGCAGGCCAAACTTTTGTCTGTCAGAGTAAGTATGTCAGAGATGTACTTAAGAGATTTAAAATGGATCAATGTAAATCTTCTATTGTCCCCATGTAGTAGAATGTGAAACTCTCTTGTGATGATGGTTCCAAGGAGGTGAATAGCACTATGTATAGACAAATGGTGGGTAGTTTGAATTACCTCACCACAACCAGACCTGACATTGCATATTTTGTGAGTGTGTTAAGTTAGTTTATGGCAAAACCTTAAGAAATCCATTGGAATGCAGCAAAGGCGGTACTCAGGTATCTAAAAGGAACACTTGATTATGGTATTAAATATACGGATGCATCTATTGTTGAGTTGATAGGTTACTCAGATTCTGATTGGGATGGCAATCTGGATGATTGAAGATGAACCACTTGATATGCGTTTAGCATTGGATCCGGAATTGTTTCATGGAGCATTAAAAAGTAGCCTACTGTATCTCTATCTTCTACTAAAGCAAAATATAAAGCCTTGTGTGCAACAACCTGTGAAGCTGTTTGGCTGAGAAGACTTCTTCAAGATGTTGGAGAAGAACAAAAGGAACCTACATGATCAAATGTGATAATCAAAGTTCAATCAAGCTGGCGAATAATATGATTTTCATGCAAGGACAAAGCATGTTGATGCTTAGTTTCATTTTGTTAAAGAAAAGTTGCAGTTTAATGAAATAGATCTTATATATTGTAATACTTGTGAAAATACTGCTGATATTTTCACAAAATATCTTGGAAAGGTTAAGTTTGAGCTGTTTACGGATATGTTAGGTGTAGCAGTCAATCCATTCTCTATTAAGTGGGAGACTTGGAAATAATGGAGCGTTTATGAATTAGTTAGATACATCGAGAGAATAATGGAGATTTTATGAATTAGTTAGATACACCAAGAGTGTTTAATGTAGATCCAATTTTTATTGTTGTTTGTTGGAACTGCTGCTTGTTTTCATTTAATAAATACAAACTATGACCGTAGTCTCAGATGTGAGATTTTCCCAATCTTCTTTGTGCTCTGTTTTTTGTGTCTGTGCTTTTTTCTTTCTGATTACAAGTGTATGTTCATAGGTACATAGTACGACAGGAGAGTTCAGAGTGCATGTACAGAACACCATGGATGTGGATCCCAAGATAGAACACAGGAACAGATCCTGAGATAGTACAGGAATTAATGTGCATGGTTCTCGAGGAGAGAAATTATACTCAGTACAGTGAAGGCATAGGGTGTTCTTGTTTTGCATTCCAGAGGATGTTTCAGGAAAATATATTCGAGTTTATACTCATTTTTTTTATGAATTTCGCAATGATTTCAGTGGTTCTATTTATTTTTGCTTCTGATAGACAAAATTATGAAGTGTTCCTAGAAAAATCAATTGTAAGCCTTTGAATACTTAATAGATCAGTCTTCCCATTGGAATTAATCGAGAGACGTATTAGAGGAGGGGTGAACTCCATTATCAGTTGTGTCTTCTATTTCTGGTTTCCATTTCTCTATTTATTTGCATTGCGAATTTTTTCAAGAATTTAAATTTTCTATTGATAAGCATGTTTAATGAGTATTTAAGATTCAAGTTCAAATGCAATTTAATGGTTAAAATATCCTAAAATTTTAGATCAAACAATCTTCTCATTTGCATCATATTTGATCCCATAATCCATTGCACCTTTTAGGTACCTCAGTACATGCTTTGCAACTAACGGGTGAACATGTTTCAGATCCATCAAATAAATCAATGAACCAATCATTTAACAAAACATTGTGTTATCAACCATATTATATGAAGCATCGCCTAGAAGCTTCAAGTTAGATTCCATAGGTGTGGTTATTTCCTTGCATTCCAACATTCGAAATCTCTTCAGAATCTCCACTACATACTTTCCTTAACCAAGGAATATCCCATCTTCACTCTGCCACACCTCCATGCCTAAGAAGTAGTTCATCATGCCTAGGTATTTCATATCAAAATTTGTAGCAAGTCTCCTCCTTTCATATTTAATGAGTTCCTCTTCGCCTATCAGAAACAGGTCATCAACATATAACAGGAGCATCATTGGTCTTTTGTCTTCAACCTTGAAGTAAAGGTTTGAATATTATTTACACTTGGTAAAACCTAAGGTCATTAGGAATTTATCCATCCTATCATACCATGTCCTCAGTGCATATTTCAATCCATACAAATCCTTCTTCAATTTGCACACATGGGTCTTCCTATCTATTAGATTTTTAACATTTAAGCTAGCATTATCTTAGGATATTTAACTGAGAGAATAACAAGCACATCAATCAAACATAAGAGACAATAGACACAAATATTTTCCTCGGGGAAACCATAAAGGAGAAAACCCCACAACTTCCTCAGAGATAGAATCAACACCAAAATTAAAACCCAAAACAGTAAGATGATCTCCTGACAGTAGTAGTCTCTCTCTCTCTTTTCCCAGCTTCTTCTTTCTCTCTCATTTATGCGCTACAACTGAGTATGAGTGAGTGTGTGATAAATATAGAGGATCACTCTCTATTTATACTAATTCTTGACTTGACAATAACTCACTAGGGTCGACTTCTCTATGAGATTATAATAACCCTAGGGCCCCACAATTGCGGGGACTTTAACCCTTGATCAATGAGGGTTACCCTCTATGCCTTTACATGACTTGTTTACATAATTGAATCTCCCTATAGGAACATTAGGGAATGACAAGACTTAATTGCATTACAGATACTTCCCGGAATAAACATCGGGGTACAATACATAAAATATACAAGGGAATGTATTCTAAAGTTACAAATACATCAACACTCCCTCTTAACTAGGAAGGTATTCTCTCGACACAATTTATTAGCACAAGTCTTCTTATTTGTATCATCTGGATCAACATCAAGTTATCTTCATCTTCAAGTCATCTTCATTTTTGGATCTGGATCATCACTCGATTTGGACCATCACTAGAACATGATTACTGGATCATCATCACTGGATCATGATCATTGGATCTCGATCGTCTCTAGATCTAGATCATCACTACTGGATCATCATCATCGATTCTATCTCTTGATTCTTCTTGTCATAGGAATTTCTACAGAGCCATCTCTTTTTCATGCTGGTTGTAGGCCTAGCCTCCATGTAGGTATTTTTCATCACTTATATCTAACCCTAAGTCAGAATGGCCCACTCAACACTTAGAATCAACCATGCGAGGAACACATCCAACATACATGTCAGAAAGGCACACCCAACACTCACATATGACCATGGGAGGAACACATCCTAAATCCATGTCAGAAAGGCCCAACACTCACATCTCACCATGAGAGGAACCAATCCAACATTCATGTCAGAAAGGCTCTGCACTTACATTCGACCATGCAAGGAACCAATCCAACATACATGTCGAAAGGGCTCTGTACTTAGATCTGACCATGTGAGGAACCAATCCATCATGTCAGAAGGGATCTGCACTTACATCTGACCATGCGAGGAACCAATTCAACATGTTAGAAGGGATCTGCACTTACATCTGACCATGCAAGGAACCAATCCAACATGTCAGAAGGGCTATGCACTTACATCTGACCATGTGATGAACCAATCCAGCATGTCAGAAGGGCGCTGCACTTACATCTGACCATGTGAGGAACAAATCTAGCATGTCAGAAGGGCTCTGCACTTACATTTGATCATGTGGGAACACATCCCATAGTCACATCAGAATGGATTTGCACTTACATCTAATTATGTGGGAACACATCCCATAGTTGCATCAAAATGGCTCCGCACTTACATCTGATCATGTGGGAACACATCCCACAGTCACATTAGAATGGCTTTGTAATTACATTTGATCATGTGGGAACACATCCCATAGTCACATCAGAATGGCTCCTGCACTTATATCTGACCATGGAAGGAACCAATCCCATATCCATGTTAGAAGGGATATCGGACTTATCGCTTCCCTTTGGAGGGAATCTTGACTTGGAGAACACCAAGCTTCTCCCTGAAGTACTCAAACTTCACTCTGGCCAATGGCTTGGTCAACACATTAGCTATCTATTTGTTTGTTGCAACATACTGGAGCTTTACTGCTCCTCTCTGCACCATATCCTTGATATAGTGATATTTGATCTCGATATGCTTCGACTTGTCATGGAACATCGAGTTCTTAGACTACCAACTCTGGTTTCCACAATATATACAAGTAGCATCCAATTGGATATCAAACAAATCAGACAGTATCTTCCTCAGCCATACTACCTCACAACTAGCTGAATAGGTTGTGACATACTCTGCTTCAGCTGTACTCAGTGCCACACAAGAATGTTTCCTACTAAACCAAGAGATCACACCTGATCCCATACTGAATCAACACCTTGAATTTCTCTTCCTATCGATGGCACTGCCTGCCCAATCTGAATCAACATAACCTTCCAGGTTAATCTTCTGATTTGCCTCATACTTGGGCCCATAACCAATTGTACCCTTTAGGTACCTCAACATATTCTTTGCAGCAATCAAGTGAACATTTCTAGGCTCTGTCAGGAACTAGCTCAATGTGTTCACAGCAAAGAAAATATCTGGTCTCATAATCGTTAGGTACATCAAGGACCCAATCATCTGACAATACATCGTAGCATCAACCAAATATAATGAAGCATCATTCAATAGCTTCATGTTCGATGCCATAGGTGTGGCCATGGCCTTTCATTCCATCATCCCAAACCTCTTCAAGATCTCTACTGCATACTTCCCTTGCCCCAAGGAGATTCCATCTGTATTCTGCCACACCTCCATACCTAGAAAGTAGTGCATCATACCCAAGTCCTTCATTTCAAACTTAGCAACAAGCTTTCTCTTTGTATCAGTAATCAACCCATATTCACCTATTACAAACAGGTCGTCTACATATAGTAAGAGTATCACTGGCTTCCCTTCTTCAACCTTGTAGTAAAGGTTGGAATTTTCTTTACTCTTGGTAAATCCCAAACTAGATAAAAATTCATCAATTCTGGTGTACCATGTCCTTGGTGCCTATTTCAAATCGTATAGGGATTTCTTCAATTTAGACACATGAGACTCCCCATCATGTGTCTCAAAACTGAGTGGCTTCTCTACATACACTTCCTCTTCTACTACACCATTCAAGAAAGCAATATTGACATCCATTTGGTGTATCTTCCATTTCATTACTGTAGCCAGAGAAAGTATCGATTTGCTGGAAGTTTATCTGGCTATAGGTGAAAAAGTCTCTTCATAATCTATCCCTTCTTTTTGGGAGAAGCCAAGAGCCACAAATATTGCTTTATATTTCTCTATGCTACCATCAAGAGCATGCTTGATATTGTAGATCCATTTGGAAGTCACAATAGACTTCCCTTCTGGTCTTGGGACAACATCCCAAACATCATTCTTCATGATTGACTGGTACTCCTCAATCATAGGATCCTTCCATTATTTCTTCTCTGCTTCTTCTTCATAGTTGGAAGGTTCTTTATCAATGAAGTCACACAATAGTGCTACATAGCCGGAGTAGGACCTGGTTCTTTTCCTCTCTCTGTGCACTTCTTCTGGAGCCCCATATCTTTTTGCACCTTGGATAGCCTCTCATACCCATCCAGGTTTCCCCTTGTGAGGATTCTTCTCTTGGGGTGGATCTATAGGTTCATGGGGTTCTTCTATTTCTCGATCTTCATCTTGATTTTCATCGTTCATAGTTGTATCTTGAATTCTGGATACTTCTGTTTCTTCAGAGTCTTCAACTAGTCTCTTTCTAGATTTTTTGTAAGTTGAATCTTCATCGAATGTTACATCTCTTCTTATGTCAATATTCTTGAATCCTGGGAAATATAATCTGTAATCCTTCGAGCTTTCAGAGTATCCCACAAATATACCCTTCTTTCCTGAAGGATGTAACTTTGTCCTCTTTTCTTTTGGAATGTGTATGTACACTGGACAACCAGATATTCTGAGATGGCTGACTTCTGGTTTCTTGTCGGAGAATACTTCTTCAGGTGTCCTATTCTTGAGTACTTTATGCGGAGTATGATTCTGTACATACATACCTATTCTAGCAGCTTCTTCCCATAGATGCATAGGAAGATCTTGATCATGAAGCATTGCCCTAGCAGCTTCCATAATAGTTCTATTATTTCTTTCTACAACACCATTCTGCTATGGATTATATGTAGTGGTTAACTCCCTCTTAATCCCTAAATCTATGCATAATTCTTTGAATTCATTTGATGTGAATTTCCGCCATTGTCTGATCGAAAGGTCTTGATTTTCTTTTCTGTATGATTTTCGATCAAGGCTTTGAACTCTTTGAACTTGCTGAATACTTCATCCTTGTTTTTCATGAAATATATCCATGTCTTCCTAGAAAAATCATCAATGAAAAAAACATAGTATACATACCCTCTTAATAAGTTAGATGACATTGGACTGCATACATCGAAGTGAATGATTTCCAAGATTCATTTTTCTTTGCTTTCGCTACTTGGAAATGTCTTCTCTATATTCTTTCTCTTCGCACATCCTTTGCAAACTCCTTCATGTTTTTCCTGCATTTTTGGAAGTCCTTCAATAGCTTTTCTTGCAAGTGGTAGTGCTCTGTAGTGTACATGTGCAAGCCTTCTATGCCAAAGTTCATTTGGCTCTACTGATTCATGAACCAAGGCTTGTTCTAGTTGGCCCTTCAATTTGTATAATCCTCCTTCTTTCTCTCCAATTACTATTGCATCATCAATAGTCTTTCCTTTTGGACACATGAGGACTTGCCATCTACAAATGCAACCCTCATTCATTTTGGATCCAATGCTGATATGGAAAGAAGATTCTTCTTTAGTCCTGGTACAAATAAGACATCCTTCATTTTCATAGACTTTCCAGAGTCTAGCTTGTAGGAGGATTCACCACTACCTTTTATGGGATATTGGTAGTCATCCCCAAGTTTTACCTTATGGGGTGAATTATGTTCAGATAGTTTCACAAAAGATTCCTTGAATCTCGTCATATGTTTGGAAGCCCCACTGTCAATAATCCAATCTTTGCTTCCATGTGTGAAAGTTACCATGAGGGTAGAGATCAAAACATATTTTTCATCACTTGAAGAGTCTTCACTTTCTTGTTTTAATCTTTTTCTGGGAGGATCATCATCCTTTGTTGAGTGAGAATGACTCTCTTCTTTTGTACTTCTTCTTATTCTTAGAACCATTCTTATTCATGGGACAATTTCTAGCATAGTGTCATCTTTCATCACATGTATAGCATCTGAGTTTGGATAGATCCTTGTTTGCTTTTACAGAATTATATTTCTGGTGAGAGTTCTTACCTTGGTGATGATGAAAGTCCCTTCTGCTTTTCTTGGAGTGTACTGTGAGAGCTTGATTTTCATTTCCCATATTTTCTTCTTGAGCTACTATTCGAGCTGCTTCCTGTGAGAATTCTTCCCACAGTCTACTAAAATTGAATAGTTTCTTTCTAGCACAGATTCCTTGGATGAAAGAATCCCATGACCTAGGGAGGCCATTCAAGGTGGTCATCACAACCTCTGCATTATCTACTTCTTCATCCACTTCTTCAAGTTGTTCTTTGATCTAGGAGACCCTTTTTAAGTATGACTGTATGGTCTCCTCATTCTAGATCTTTACATTCTTCAATTGGTTCCTCAAAGTCATCTTCTGTTTTATGTTCTTCCCTTTAAACAGTTTGGTCAGGGCATCAAACATAGCTTTAGGTGTCTTTAAGGAGGACAGTTATGGTATGAGGTGATCCTTGATTGAATCAACATCAATCCTCTTATCCATGACCAATTTCTTCTTATGTAAGGCCTTAGCCTCATCTCCCTTTGGACCTGGAACCTATTCAATGATGTAAGAGTCCAACTCAGTTTCTTCTAGGACCAAGGAGATCCTATACTTCCAGGCTTGGAAGTTATCATCTCCCTCAATATTTTCATCAAGCTTGGTATGATGAGACATCTTAACTGAGAACCTCAAATGGAAATACAAAATATTTAGATCTTACTAGGTTAAGATGTCGAAACTGGATCTAGAGCTGAATTTCTATAGATCTAGTTATCTCGTTCAGGAGCAGATTAGGGTTTGACTTTCCCCTAGTTCTGTCCAACCAAAAAATTTGATCTTGATCTCTAAACTTCAATTTTTGGGAGGAGATCAATCTAGGCATGGGCTCACTCAAAAATTCCACTTCTATGGAAAGCCCTAATTTCCGATAGTAGTGTCAGGTCAAGAAATGAAAATGCTCAGAATCAGATTCTGTTTCGACAGAAAGATGCGCCCTAGAGAGGAGAGTCATCCCAACCTTCTTTTTCTTAAAATCTATGGAGAGAGATGAAAAAATTAGGAATTCCTAGTTTCCCCAGCTGCACAGTGTCTTCTTCTCAGGTTAGCTCTGATACCATGTTATATTTTTAACATTTAAGCTAGCATTATCTTAGGATCTTTAACTAAGAGAATAACAAGCACAACAATCAAATATAAGAGACAATAGACACATATTTTCCTCTGGGAAACCATAAATGTGAAAACCCCGCAACTTAGTCAGAGATAGAATCAGCACCAAAAGTAAAACCCAAAACAATAAGATGATCTCCCAACAACAATAGTCTCTCTCTCTCTCTCTCTTGTCCCAGCTTATTCTTTCTCTCTCAGTTATGCACTACAACTGAGTATGAGTGAGTGTGCGATAAATAGAGAGGATCACTCTCTATTCATACTAATTCCTGACTTGAAAATAACTCACTAGGGATGACTTTTCTAGGAAAGTCTAATAACCCCAAGGCCCCACAACTGCGGGGACTTTAACCCTTGATCAATAAGTAGGGTTACCATCTATGACTTTACATGACTGTTTACATTATTGAATCTCCTGATAGGAACATTGAGGCATGACATGACTCAATTACATTACAAATACTTCTTAGCATAAACATCGGGGTACAATACATAAAATATACAAGAGAATACATCCCGAAGTTACAAATACATCAACACTGTCATGTGTCTCAAATCCCAATGGTTGTTCATGTACACTTCCTCCTTGACTACACCATTCAACAAAGATATCTTGACATCCATCTGGTGTATTTTCTATTTTGTAACTTTTGCCAATGCAAGTATGGTCCTAATGGAAGTTTACCTCGTGACAGGTGCAAATGTCTCTTCATAATCTATTCCTTCTTTCTATAAGAAGCCTTGTGCTACGAATCTTTCCTTGTATTTCTCGAGGATTCCATTTGTATACAAACTTATTTTTCGGTATCAAAACTATCTCCCAAACATCATTCTTCATGATCAATTGATATTCATCAATCATGGAATCCTTCCATTCTTTCTTTTCTGTAGCCTCTTCATAGGTCAAATATCCTCTGTCAATTATATCACATAGTAGGGCCACATAGCTATTGTAGGGATTTTTCCTTTTTCTCTCTCTATGTATTCGTTTTGGAGCACCATACCTTTCTGCTTCTCATATGAGCTCTTGTGCTCATGTTGGTTTCCTCTTGTGGGAGTCCTTCTTGAGGATTGTCTCTACCGGTTCTTGTGGTTCTTCCATGTCATGATCTTCATGGTCTTTTGGAATTGCTTCTCCAATTTACTTACCTCGGTCTCTCGCATCTTCAGATTTCTCGACCTCATGAATAGTTGTCCTACTAGAACTAAAGTATGCCAAGTCTTCATCAAAGGTTACACATACTGATGTCGATCTTCTTGAATCTTGGGAAGTATATTCAGTAGGCCTTTGATGTATCATTGTATCTTATGAATATACCCTTCCTTCCAAAAGGATCGAGCTTGGTCCTTTTCTCCTTTGGGATATACATGTACACCGGGAAACAAAATATTCTCATATGGTTGACTTATGGTTTCTATCCTCACAAATTCTCTTTAGGAATCTTCTTGTCAAGTACTCGATGAGGAGTACAGTTTTGTACATACACAGCTGTCCTTGATGACTCCACCCAAAGGTGCATAGGAAGATAGTTGTCATGTAGCATCACTTTTGCCACTTTCATTCTGGTTCGATTCTTTCATTCTGCAACCCCATTCTGCTAAGGATTGTATGGAGTGCTCAAATCCCTCTTAATCCCAAACTCTCTATAGAGTTCCTTGAATTCTTCTGAAGTGAACTCTCTGCTATTATCTCATTGTAGAATCTTGATCTTCTAGTAGGTTTGGTTCTTGACCAAGGCTTTATATTCCTTGAACTTACTAAAAAATTACGTGATAAGTCATATATAAATGAAACATAGTACACGTACCCTCTTAATGAGCTAGAAGACATGGTTCCACATACATCCGATTTTACTATCTCCAATATTCCTTTGGCCTTAATATCACTGCTGGGAAATGTCTTCTTTACATTCTTTCCTTATGCACATCCTTTGCAAATGCCTTCATGCTTTTCCTGGATCTCTGGCAGCCCAGAGACTACTTTTCTTGCCATTGGTAGTGATTTTTAGTTCACATCTGAAAGCATTCAGTGCTATAGTTCACTTGGTTCAATTTACTCATGAACCAGTGCTTGTTCAAGTTGTCCCTTTAGGTTGTACAAGCCTCTGTCTTCTTCTCCAATCACTGTTGCATCCTCTATTGTATTCCTTGTGGGCCACATCAGAACTTGGTCGTCGACAAATGAAACTCTAAATCCCTTTTAATTTAGTGTAGATATGGAGAGAATATTCTTCTTCAATCTTGGAACATATAGCACATCCTTCATCTTTAAGGATTTCCCGAAGTCAAGCTTGTATGAATATTCTCCACTCCCTTTTATGGGGTCTTGGTAAACATCCCCAAGTTTCACCTTGTGAGGTGACTTATGTTTAGACATATTGACAAATGATTTATTGTATCTCGTCATGTGTTTAGAAGCTCCACTATCCATAAGCAAATCATTTCTTCTGTGTGAGATAGTTCCAGTAAGTGCTGAGATTATCACATACTCTTCATCGAAATCATCCTTTTCTCTTCTGAATCTTTTGTTTGTTGGTTCATTGTCTTTGGAAACATGAGCATGGTGTCTCCTTTTCCTGATGGGACTATCTCTTGCAAAGAGTCCATTTTCATCACAAGTATAGCATCAAAAATTGGAAGGATATCTCTTGGTATTATTTTGTTTCTTACTTCTTCTTATTGTGATGAATGTTATCCTTGTTCTCCTTCTTGAAGTTATTCCTGGTGTGAACTATGAGAGCTTGATATTTATTTTCTCCCATATTATATTCTCTTGTCATGAGTCAATCTTCTTCTTGTGCACATTCTTCTTCGAGTCTGCTAAAAGAGATAGGCCTCCTTCTTGCACAAATTCCTTGACTGAATGAGTCCCGTCATCTAGGGAGACCATTCAAGGTAGTCATTACAATTTCTCCTTCTTTGACAGTCTCTTCAACTGCTTCAAGTTTTTCTTTGATTTGAGAAACCCTCGTGAAGCAATATTGTATGGTATCAGAGTTCTGTATCTTCACATTCTTCAATTGGTTCCTCAAAGACATCTTCCAGTTGATGTTCTTCCCTTCAAACATCTTTGTCAAAGAAAAATATACTTCCTTCGATGTCTTAAATGAAAACACATGGGGGATGAGGTCATCCTTAATAGAATCTGCAATGATTCTCTTGGCCTTAGACATGCTCCTCTTATGAGCATCCTTAGCCTCTTATCCCTCTAGTTTTCAAACTTCTTCAGTGATGTACTGATCCAAATCATTTTCTTCAAGGATTGGGTATATTTTGTACTTCCATGCCCGAAAGTTATCAGCCACTCCAAGCTTGTCATCAAACTGAGTATGGTAAGTCATATTTTCAAATGAGAACCTTAAATGGAAATACCAAATATTTAGATCTTACTGATTTGAAGTGTCCGACCTAGTTCCAGAGTTGGATGATCTAGGGTTTCTTAGAGAAACCCTAATTTTCCAAACCCAGTAATAAGAAACATTTTGCAGCTATCTATCTCTCCTCCCTTCTCTCTCTCTCATGCAAACTTGAGAGTGAGAGGTGTGTATAAATGAGGGAGATAACCTCCCTATTTACACATTTCATGTGACTAACCAAATACATGACTGGGGCTGACTTGTTCCAGTAACAGGGTTGACGTCTCCTAGAGGGACTCCAAATACATATTACATGATGTCACACTGGGGACTATTTTCCCGACTTACAACAGAGTTTGTACCTCAAGGTCTAGACACAATAAATACATCCCGCAAGGAGGAAAACACACCTCAAATGTGGGCATAACAACATACAATGATAATATAGATCAAAATATCTTCCGAAGTTACAAATATATCAACACTAGGTACTTTGAGGCCCATTTTTTTATTGGTTTGTTCCCTCATGTTTGTTAATGTGTTACATCAATGACCGATAATCAAATGGTATTATCCATGTTTGACTTCAACTCCTATATTCACATGGTTAGGACTTGTACCTTTGGGAGGTTTGGATTGAATACCTTGGGCCAAAAGTAAAATCATCCCTTTCTGTTGCTTGAATTGGAAAATATCTTGTGACACCTTCTATTACACATGATGATACATAGATCCACCTTGTGTTCTTTTGGCTATGATTGGTAATTGAGCATGGATCCATTTGTTCACCTGTGGTCATGACTCATATCTATTTCACATCATGCCACTTTGTAATATGTGTGGTCATGATAGTGACATTCACTGTACATGTGTTGGATCTTATGTGTATCTTTCTGGCAATCATTTGTACATGGACATGCATTTCCCAAAGTTGAGATTGCCTGACATTTTTCCTCTCTTTCAGGTACCTCGTTTGAGCCTAACATCTTAGTTTCTATGATTTTTTTACTCCATGACCCAAACATTTATTGTTCATAATTTATTTTGTCCATCATCCTTCCCTATGACCTCATACATTAGGGGGAATCTATTATAGACAAATTTGGTACTTCTACATCTGTGACAACACTTCATGAATTATTGTCCCTCACATGTTTTGGTCGCATGACAACTCTTCATGAAACTATTGTCGCTAACCCAAAGGAAATTTATTGATGGAAGGTCCATATTTGGTACCTCAATAGGATGGCCTTACCTCATTCATGGTTCATTCAATAGTTATAAATCTTATGAACATATTTGAAGACCAAAACACCTCTTGAAAACGCCTAAATAATCCCTAAAATTGAATTTTTTTCCCAACAATTCCCCTTGCACTTGGTCCACTAATGTTTTTTTCCTTTACACATGCTTGTTTCTAGTGCTCTAATAGCTTGTGACACATGATTTTCCTTTTTTCCACTAGATTTTACCTCAAAAAAACAACACACACACACATATAATCTCAAAAAATGGGTGGTTTGGGTTGTTTTGGAACCATCTCCTCGGTTGTAACTAATTCCTCCTTGACCCTTTATTATTCATTTGTTATATAAGAGAGGGATAGGATACCATGAAATGGGACTTATCCCATTATAAGGTTATGTTATAAATTTTTTGACTCATCCCCCTCACTTGTGCCCTAGTTTCCATCTACCCTACAACACTGCTTGGAGATTGGGATTCTTAGAGGAGAGAAGCAGGGGAACCATACTTGAAGGTTTCACTAGGTTGATTTATTGAAGGAATATATTATGTACTTGATTCATTCATTTATAAAATAACAGACATTCTTCCCTTTCCAAATCACTATGTTCATGTACATCACAGTTTTGATTACTTCTTGATGTTTATGATATCCGTGTTGTTAGGATATTTAGACACTTAGGATTTAGTTAAATCAACTTGTGTAATATATCCATTAGGTAAAAGTGTGTTTCACTAGTATGCATTTGTAAATATTCTAATCCGATGGTCATGATATGTTCTAGACATAGAGTGATCCGACGGTTCAACTTCTCTTAGATCATACCTTCCATCGATCCGTGGCTTAACACCTGATTGGTCCATGATCTCTATTTAAAGAGCATGGAGGGTCCTTGGCTAGTTGATCGATTATGAGAAGCTCATGTAACTTTATTTATTTTGCATAATAAATTGCTCCAAGTAGCTATTTGGTTGGGGCCGTGGACTGTTTCCCTCTCGAGGGTTTTAACCACGTGACAAACATCAGTGTATTGATATGTGATTCATTTGTGTAAAGTGGTTTCTCTAGGTGTTCGGTCTTTTGGGAGTACCATGTGTACCTGAACATGGTATCAGAGAATTTATGAAGAGTCGCTTTCATTTTTTATCAAGATCTGGAACCGGTGTTGCCGAAACTTTGAAAGGCTTTCTGGTTCTGGATTTTTTGTGCATTTGTGGCATGTGGGAACTGTTCCATTACATCCAGAGTGTCATTTTTATTAGGAAATAGTTTTCATCAGAAACCATTTCTATTTGATCCAGAAACACCCATTTTGATAAATCTAAAGGTATAATGTTACAGTGACCGATTTGTTTAATTTTTTTTTATAAATCTCTCATATTTTTTCAGTTTTATTATTAGATATTTATTATTTTAGTCTCAGAATGTTGCCTTCCCTAGATGCATATGCTCTTTACCATGCACCTTGTGCGATCGTGACGAATCAGAAACAGAAAGGGAAAGTTTTTTTCTTGTCTTCTCGGCTACGTATGCTCTTTGTTTTGCACCTTGTGCAATCACGACAAATCAGAAACAACAAGAAAAGTTGAAAACGTAGACTTTCTGGGTAAGCTAACCAAGGTCTAACCCCATTGTGTGGAAAAAGTTTTTTGTTTTTGTTATTCTTTTTTTGTGTGATTTGCAAGAAAAAAAGGCAAGCACGAAGAATGGGAGAGAAGAGTTAAAAAAAAAAAAACCCTTCCCCTTTCCATTCTTTTACGCACCTTTTAAACTTAGCTCACTTGGTCCAAAGTTACTTTATTTCTTAATAGGTCTTGAGTTCAAGTCTTATTAAGCTACTTTTTAGTGTATGCAATTTCTATTTTCAAGTTACTTTATTGTAAAAGTGCATCTCGCTTAAATAAAATAAAATAAAAAGTGAGTCACTTAAGTCTTTTAATTTATTGCCGCACTATTTAAAGTAACATTATTGTAAAAGTAAACGTCGCTTACTCTACAAAAGTGCTTCACTTAAAATCAACTTTATTGTAACGTGATTGTCAAAGGTTGATCTTGGGAAGAGGGGTGTTCTTTCTTTAGTTGGTCAAGTTAATATCTGCCACGTCACTATTGGGGACATGTTCAACATTTTCTTTGATCAAGCATAAATTCATCATCCAGAATCAGTTTTTAGTGCCATTTTTTTTTAAAATGCATATTTTTTCGATCTGTTTTCATCCATACAGTTAGTTTCTATTCTTTCAGCCATTATTTTACACTATGGCCACCCCTTGTGATATTATACTTACAAGTTCTAACTATTTCTCATGGAAATCTCGTATGGAGGATGGTCTGGGAAGTAGGGGACTTTTCAGGATAACCTCAGGGAAAAAAACAAAACCCACTGATGATGATAAGTAAATTAAATGGGAAAATAGATGGGATGAAGCTCATGCATTGATTGGGATGTCAATCTCTACTGATTTGCGATTCCACATATCTGGAATTGATGAACCTGATCAAGCTTGCAAAAAGTTGGAATCTGTGTTTGGTAAATACAATGAAATTTGGAGTCATCAACTTGAGAATGAGTTGATTTCCTTGAATCCAAATGATTTTTTATGCATTCAAGAATATTCATCTAAGTATAAAACTCTTAGACTCTTATGTGTAGAATGCAAGATTAAGAAATAAGACAAACAATGTATTTATCATATTCTTTCCAAACTTGGACCCGAATATTCTATTTTTGTATCTACATTCTACTCCATGAAAGAATCCTTGAATACAGCTAGCTATCAAGAGCCTATTCTTGAATCCTTTTTTGATTCCTTAATTAGAGAGCAAGATAATCTCATTCATCTTGGAATAATTAAAAATGCAGATACATCTGAGAAATCCTTATTGTCCCAACAGAAAGAAAATTCCAAGCCTCCCAAGAAACAAAATTTTCACAATAATAAGCCAAACAAAAAGGGTCCCAAACCCTCTCAGTTAGCTCCTTCTTTAAAAAATTACAAAGGATCCAAGCCAAAAGGAAAGAAGACTGAGAATCGTTGAAGTTTTTGTGGGAAAGATAATCATGATGAATCTAAGTGTTTCAAGAAGATGACATCCTTGGAAGAAGCAATGAAGAAGCACCACATCAGCCTAGATTTGTCTTCAGAATCTACCTCTCATGGACATGCATTTTGTGCTTCTGGTTACTCTTATACTGCATCTTCTTCTTCTACTTTAATTGAATGGCTCATTGATTCTTGAGCATCTTATCATATGGATAAGGATGAAGCCATCTTTTCTACTATGCATGAATGTAACACCAAACAAATATTTGCTGGTGATGATAAATCTGTAAGTGTTGTAGGATCTGGAACAGTTCCAGTATAAAATGGTCATTTCAGTGATGTACTATGTGTTCCAAAAATTTCTTGCAATTTGTTATCAGTCTATCAAATTACTTATTCAGGTGAAGGTAAAATTGTGACGTTTACACCTCACCAAGTTGTAATCAAGGATTTTAAAAATCCTCAAAATGTCCTTGCTACTGGAACTGTTGATGATATTACTAGGTTGTACAATTATAACAACATTGGGTCATCACCTTTTCCTTCAGTTTTTGTTGCTCATAGTGATAACTTGAGAAAATTTTGGCATGAGCGATTTGGTCACTTAAATTATCGCTCATTGCAACAACTATGTAAATAAAATATGGTGGCCGGTCTTCCGATGGTATCTTGCAAGGATGGTTTTTGTTTCGGTTGTGTACTCAGAAAACATCATCGGGATAGTTTTGACAAACGTACCTCTTGGCACACCTCGGTTCCCTTGGAGCTTGTGCATAGTGACTTGTGTGGCCCTCTTCCATCTGCATCATTTTCTGGTTTCAAATATTTCTTAACTTTCATTGATGACTACTCTAGACGCACTTGGGTTTACTTCCTAAAACTTAAGAGCAAAGTATTTAACATGTTCTTGTCCTACAAGGCCCTTCTTGAAAAACAATCTGGTCATCAAACTATTAAGTTAAGATCTGACAATGGAGGAGAATATGTTAACAACAAGTTCACTACTTTCTGCACTAAACAAGGAATCCAACAACAACACACTGTTCCATATACACCACAACAAAATGGTGTAGCTGAACAGAAGAACCACACTTTAAAAGAAATGGTTAATTATATGATTCAATCTAAGGGACCAAGTCTTCAATATTGGGTTGAGGCCATAAATTGTGCAAATTACATAGTTAATCGCACACCCACCAAAGTTTTACAAGGTATAACACTAGAAGAAGCATGGATTAAAATTAAAGCAGATGTAAGTCACTTTCGTGTGTTTCATTGTGAAGCATGGGCTCATATTCCAGATGAAAAATGAAAAGCATTGCAACCTAAAAGTGAAAAGTGCATATTTGTTGGATATTCTAAAGATGTAAAAGGTTATAGAATTCTTCAGCCCCATTCACATGATATAATCATTAGAAGAGATGTTAAATTTGATGAAAATCTCTTGGCCTATGAACCTAACTTGGTGGGTGTACCATCTTTGGCCTATGAGCATAATTCGGTGATTGTGCCTTATTCTTCTTCTTCTTCCAACTCCCTTGACAAGTTTCCAACTCTAGTTTCTAATGATGACAGTGAGGATGAAAATACACATTCGCCTGCTCATGTTCCTCCAATTGCACCAGCAGCAATGCTTCCTCGATGGGTCCATTCAACATGTGAAGCAGCTGGTGATCTTGCCGGTGATCCTAGAGATCAACGTTGAACACGTTCTCAGTTTCAGCGAGACTCTTCTATTTTGGCTCAAGTTTTTGAGAATTATGATCTAGAAACTTTTGCAGAAGATTGATGAAATCCATATTGGGATGCAGCTATGGATGAAGAAAATGGTTCCTTAATGGCGAACGATACTTGGTATCTTGTTCCTCTTCCAAAAGAAAGAAAACTTGTCAGATGTAAATGGGTCTACAGAAATAAGTATGCATCACATGGAAGTGTTGAAAGGCTTAAGGAAAGGTTAGTTGCCAAAGGTTTTTCCCAAGTTGAAGGGATTGACTACAATGAAACCTTCCCTCCTGTCGCAAAAATGAATTCCATCCACCTTGTTCTTTCCCTTACAACCTTACATAACTGGGAAGTTCATCAAATGGATGTCAAGTCTACCTTTTTACATGGTGATTTATAGGAGGAAATTTACATGGAACAACCTCCTGGATATGTTCAGGATAACTCTAGCCTTTTCTGTCTCCTTAAGAAATCCTTATATGGCCTTAAGCAAACTCCTAGAGCTTGGTATGCCAAAATGGATAGCTTTCTCCTTGACACTAGTTTTTCTAGATGACATTTTGACCCCAATGTCTATACTAAGAAAGTAGGAAACCATCTCATCATACTCATTCTTTATGTTGATGATCTTATCCTTACTGGTAGTGACCCTAAACTTATAACCCATGTGAAATCCAGTCTTAAGAAAAATTTTGAAATGTCAGAATTAGGACATTTGCATTATTTTCTTGGTCTCCAAGTCTTACAAACCAAAGGAGGAATATTTCTTTCCCAATCTAAGTATTCTTGTGACCTTCTTCGTTGCTTCCACATGGAAGATTGTAAACCAGGCCCTTCTCCCTTCCAGTCTGGAGTCAAACATTCTGCCACTTATACTTCCCCTAAAGTAGATGCCACCTCGTATCGTCAGCTTATTGGTAGTCTTTTATACTTGACTCATTCCCTTCCTGACCTTTCCCTTTTCGTTGGTCGTTTTGTATGTTATATGCAAACTCCTCATGAAAGTCACTGGAAAGCAGCAAAAAGAATCCTTCGATATATTCAAGGTACAATTCAGTTTGGGATTCATTACAGTACAGGGGGGGAACCTTTATTTGTTGGTTTCACTAATTTGGATTGGGCTGGTGATCTTGATGATCGAAAGTCTACTACAGGTTATGTTTTCAGTCTCGGATCTGGACTTGTCACTTGGGCTTGTAAGAAACAACAAGCCCTTGCTCTTTCTTCAACAGAAGCAGAATATTGAGCCACAGTTAATGCCAGTTAGGAATATTTATGGATTCGGTAGATCCTTTCAAAGTTTGGATTCAAGTAGTGGCAGCCTACTCCACTTTGGTGCGACAATCAAAGTGCCATCAAGCATGCCAAAGATCTAGTTCTACATCAACGCAGCAAACACATTGAGCTAACATGCACTTCATAAAAAATCTTGTTCATGATCGTGTTCTTGAAATGCTCTATTTCCCTACAAATGATCAATTTGCAGACATCTTCACCAAGTCTCTTACAAAAGCGAAGTTTTCTAAACTTATAGCTATGTTAGGATTTCAGGAATGTGTTCTTAAGGGGGGATAGGCTCTAATGCCTCCTTCCTTCTCCTAATAGTGTCACTTTTGTAAATCGTTCAATCCTATCCCAAGTTGTTCTTAAGGGGGGATGTTAGGATATTTAGACACTTAGGAGTTAGTTAAGATCAACTTGTGTAGTATATCCGTTAGGTAAAAATGTGTTTCTTTAGTATCCATTGGTATGCATTTGTAAATATTCTAATCCGACGGTCACGATATGTTCTAGACATAGAGTGATCTAATAGTTCAACTTATCTTAGATCATACCTACCATTGATATGTGGCTTAACATCCGATTGGTCCATGATCTCTATTTAAAAAGCATGGAAGGTCCTAGGCTAGTTGATCGATTATGAGAAGCTCATGTAACTTTCATTCTTTTGCATAATAAATTGCTCCAAGTAGTTATTTGGCTGGGACCATGGACTGTTTCCCTCTTGAGGGTTTTAACCACATGACAATCATCGATGTATTGATTTGTGATTCATTTGTGTGAAGTGGTTTCTCTAGGTGTTTGGTCTTTTGGGAGTACCCTGTGTACCCAAACACGTGTTTTATGTTCTTTTGAATATAAATCTTTTACGTGTAGTTAAATTGGTTTGAGGAAGGTCTTCAAGTGTTTTTGCAGGTTCCTTGATTGGGGAGCAAGAGGAAGACCTAAGGAAAGGCTTGGATCAACCTTATTTTTGTAATGTACACACTCTCTTAACCCTTAAACTGATGCTTAATTATTGTACTTTGCAGAGATTTATATGTCTATCTAAAAAACCTAGTAATTTGGTCTTCTCTCCCTAGCCATAGGAGATATTTACCTAACAACACGTGTGTCCCTTTTCAACATTGGACATCAATGACAATACCAAGATTCAATAATCTCCCCGTTTGGCATTGATGTCAATAGTCATGAAGTTGTGAATGTAAACACTTATGAAATGTGTGCTTCATCTTTTCTTGTTATAGTACACCTCCTATGTGAACTCCCCTATATTTATTTCCAATTTGATCATTTTTCTCATTTGTGAAACCTACTTCCAGTGCACTATCTTCTATTACTGCACGAATTCCTTCATTTATTGCGTGCCTTCCGATCTTTCTCTTTTTACACTTTACAAATCACTAATTTTATGTGTCTTTTTTTTGCACTGATCACATGCTTCATGATCTTTCTCCCTCGTTGACATCAATGGAAAAAACGTGCCTTCAATGCATAGTTACAGATTCTCTTATGTTCAGTTTTGTGCTAGAATTCCATACATCTGTTTGTTTCATGTACTCCCCCTATCTTCATGATTTATTATCTTCCTTTTGATAGAATTGTTTCACAGGGCATGGTCATATTGCACTCTACTTATTTGATATTTGTTGATGTATCAGAATGTATTCACTTGTATATCTTATGTATTGTACCTCGATGTTTATTCCAGGAAGTGTTTGTAATGTACTTGAGTCATATCATGCCCCGATATTCCTATCGGGAGATTCAATAATGTAAACAAGTCATGTAAAGTCATTGTGGGTAACCCTCCTATTGATCAAGGGTTAAAGTCCCCGTAGTTGTGGGGCCCTAGGGTTATTAGACTCTTTTAGAGAAGTCAAACCTAGTGAGTTATTGTCAAGTCGAAATTAGTATAAATAGAGAGTGAGCCTCTCTATTTATCACACATTCACTCACACTCAGTTGTAGTGCATAACTGAGAGAGAAGAAGTTGCTGGGACAAGAGAGAGAGAGACTACTGCTGTCGGGAGATCATCTTACTATTTTTGGGGTTTTGATTTTGGTGCTGATTCTATCTCTAAGGAAGTTGTCAGGTTTTCTCCTTTATGTTTTCCCCGAGGAAAAACTTTGTGTTCATTGTCTCTTATGTTTGATTGTGGTGCTTGTTATTCTCTCAGTTAAAGATCCTAAGATAATGCTAGCTTGAATGATAAAAATATAATATGGTGTCAGAGCTAACTTGAGAAGAAGACACTGTGCAGCTACAGAAACTAGGGCTTCCAACTTTTTGGATCTCTCTCCATAAATTTTTAGCAAAAGGAGGTTGGGTTGACTCTCCTCTCTAGGGTGCATCTTTCTGTCGAAGCATAATCTAATTCTGAGCATTTTTAGTTTTGACCCGACACTACTGCCAGAAATTAGGGCTTTCCATAAAAGTGGAATTTTTAAGTGAGCCCATGCCTGGATTGATCTCCTCCCCAAAATCGAAGTCTAGAGATCAAGATCAAAGTTTTTGGTTGGAGAGAACTTCAGGAAAGTCAAACCCTAATCTGCTCCTAAACAAGCTCTGCAAAAATTCAGCTCCAGATCCAGATCTGACATCTTAACCTGGTAAGATCTAAATCTTTTGTATTTCCATTTGAGGTTCTCTGTTAAGATGTCTCATTGTACCAAGCTTGATGAAAAGCTTGAGGAAGCTGATAACTTCTGAGCCTAGAAGTATAGGATCTCCTTGGTCTTGGAAGAAAATGAGTTGGACTCTTACATCAATGAAGAGGTTCCAGTTCCAGAGGGAGATGAGGCTAAGACCTTACACAAGAATAAATTGGTCATGGATAAGAGTAATATTGCCGATTCAATCAAGGATCACCTCATACCACAGGTGTCCTCCCTAAAGACACCTAAAGCTATGTTTGATGCCCTGAGCAAACTATTTGAAGGAAAAAACATAAACCAAAAGATGACTTTGAGGAACTAGTTGAAGAATGTGAAGATCCAGAATGCAGAGACCATACAGTCATACTTCACAAGGGTCTCCCAGATCAAAGAACAACTTCAAGCAGTGGATGAAGAAGTGGAGAATGTAGAGATTGTAATGACCACCTTGAATGGCCTCCCTAGGACATGGGACTCTTTCATTCAAGGGATCTATGCCATAAAGAAGCTAGTCAAGTTCAGCAGACTATGGGAAGAATGCTCACAAGAATAAACTTGAATAGCAACTTGAGAAGAAAAGATGGGAAGTGAAGATCAATCTCTCACAGTACAATCCAAGAAAAATAGAAGGGACTATCATCATTCTAAAGGTAAGCATCCTCCCTCCAGAAAAACTCAACCTAGATGTTATACTTGTGATGAAATCGGACACTATGCCAAAGATTGTCCTAGAAACAAAATAAAATTCCACAAGAAGATAAACAACAAGAGAAGACATCATGCTCATGCTACAGAAATGAACCTTCCACAAAGAGAATCAAGCAAGAGAGTGATGATTCTTCAATGATGAATAATATGATTTGATTTCCGCTCTCATGGGAAACATCACACATGGAAGCAATGATTGGATTATAGATAGTGGGGCTTTCAAACATATGAAAAGATTCAAAGAGTCCTTTGTGCAACTATCAGAACATGAATTACCCCACAATGTGAAACTTGGAGATGACTACCAATATCCAATAAGAGGTATTGGGGAATCCTCATATAAGCTAGACTCTAGAAAGTCTATGAAGATGAAGGATGTCTTATTTGTACCAAGACTAAAGAAGAACCTCCTCTCCATATCTGCATTAGATGCAAAAGGCATGAGGGTTGCATTTGTAGATGGCTAAGTCCTTATATGGCCAAAGGGAAAGACTATAGATGATGTAGTAGTAATTGGACAGGAAGAGGGAGGAATATACAAATTGAAGAGCCAACCAAAACAAGCTTTGGTCCATGAATCAGTAGAGCCAAATGAACTTTGGCATAGAAGGATTGCACATGTGCACTACATAGCACTACCACTTGCAAGAAAAGCTATTGAAGGACTTCCAAAAATTCAAACAAAACATGACGGTGTCTGCAAAGGATGTGTGAAAGCAAAGAACACAAAGAAGACATTTCCAAGTAGCGAGAGCAAGGAAAAAGGAACCTTGGAAATCATTCACTTCGATGTATGCGGTCCGATGTCATCCAGTTCATTAAGCGAGTATGTATACTATGTTTCTTTTATTGATGATTTTTCTAGGAAGACATGGATATACTTATTGAAGAACACAGATGAAGTATTCAGCAAGTTCAAGGAATTCAAATCCTTGATAGAGAATCACACATAAAATAATATTAATACATTTCAATCAGATAATGGCAGATAATTCACATCAAATGAATTCAAATAATTATGCAAATATTCATGGATTAAGAGGGAGTTAACCACTCCATATAATCCACAACAGAATGGGGTTGTATAAAGGAAGAATAGAATGATCATGGAAGCTGCAAGGGCCATGATTCATGATCAAGATCTTCTCATGCATCTATGGGCATAAGCTGCTAAAACAACAGTGTATGTACAGAACCATACTCCACACAGAGTACTCGAGAACAAGACACCTAAAGAAGTCTTCTCTAGCAAGAAACCAAAAGTCAGCCATCTCTGAATATTCGGCTGTCCAGTGTACATACATATTCCGAAAGAAAAGAGGGCAAAGTTAGATCCTTCAGGAAGGAAAGGTATATTTGTGGGATACTCTGAAAGCTCGAAGGCTTACATAATATACTTCCCAGGATTCAAGAATATCGACATCAGTAGGGATGTAACATTTGACGAAGAATCAGCTTACAACAAATCCAGAAAGAGACCTGCTGAAGAACCTAAAGAAACAGAAGCACCCAGAATTCATGACACAACCATGAACGAAGAAATTCAAGAAGAAGATCGAGAATTAGAAGAACCTCAAGAAACTGTATATCCACCTTAGGAGAAGAATCCTCACAAGAGGAAACCTGCTTGGGTACGAGAAGCTATCCAAGGTGTAGAAAGATATGGGGCTCTAGAAGAAAATAACAGAGAAAGAAAAAGAACCAGGTCCTGCTCCGGGTATGTAGCCTTATTATGTGACTTCATTGATAAAGGACCTTCCAACTATGAAGAAGTGTCAGAAAGGAAAGAATGGAAGGATGCTATGATCAAAGAGTATCAATTAATCATGAAGAATGATGTCTGGGATATTGTCCTAAGACCAGAAGGGAAGTCTGTTGTAACTTTCAAATGGATCTACAAGATCAAGCATGTTGCAGATGGAAGCATAGAGAAATATAAAGCAATATTTGTGGCTCGTGGCTTCTCCCAAAAAGAAGTAATAGATTATGAAGAAAAATTTTCACCTGTAGCTAGATACACTTCCATCAGATCAGTATGTTCTCTGGCTGCAATGATGAAATGGAAGATACACCAGATGGATGTCAAGACTGCTTTCTTGAATGGTGTAGTGGAAGAGGAAGTTTATGTGGAGCATCCACTGAGTTTTGAGACACATGACAGGGAGTCTCATGTGTGTAAATTGAAGAAATACTTGTACAGTTTGAAAAAGGTACCCAGGACATGGTACGACAGAATTGACAGCTTTCTATCCAGTTTGGGCTTTACCATGAGTAAAGCAGATTCCAACCTTTACTACAAGGTTGAAGATGGTAACCCAGTGATACTCCCACTATATGTAGATGATTTGTTTGTAACAGGTATGGATGGGTTGATTGCTAATACGAAGAGGAAGTGTTGCTGCCTTTTCACACACTTGGATCACGTGCCAGAAATCTTCAAGCCACTCGGTGTGTCCTTGGGGGCAAGTCTCGAGTCAAGGCTGTCACCTTGTGCTTGAATCCTCCGTTTAGGCTCAACTCCTAACGAAGCCAAGGGGGGTAGACCCTATTAAGTTACTAAGGATGATTTCTTAGTGTAATGATGTTGTACTGAATCAGTTATTTAGGAGTTTGAATATTTTAACTATAAACAATCAAGATGACAAGATACGAAGATACACATGAAAGCACAAAGTTGATACACAATATATATATGAAGCAAAAAAGACCAGTGCCTTAAAAATGGAGTCAAAAGAGATCACTGTGCTTGCATGTGTTTGGAATAAATGTTTTGCGATTGCATCTTGGTATGTTTTAAGTTAAAAATGAAGTATGAATTGATTAAATTAGGCTAAAGGGGGACTCCAGATATACCCGAGAGTACTTGGAGTATGTCCAAAACAAAGCCTATACGGCTACCCACAAGGAATTTGTGGGCTGAAATGGAGTCTCTGGGGCTGTGTTCGTAATGCACCCATTAGGGTGTGACAGAGATCGGCACCCCGAGGTCACTTTTCAGTAGGTTCCCACTTCCTTTGGGTATTTTGCCACTGTAAAGGTTTGATCGAGGTGTTGAATTTTCACCTGATGGTTTGTTAATTGGGGAGGGTGAGTCCTAATTATGCTAGTCACCCAAGTTCTTTTGACACATATTGACTGATCAGACAAACTACAGCCAAGTGCAGAGCATACACACTCGAGTCTTGTAAATTTTAATAAGTTATTAAGAGATGTGTTCTTGTTTAAAAGAAAAGCCTCCAAGAACCTCTTTCGATCCAAGTGGATCTCAATCGGGGAATCGAGGAGGGGTTAATTTCAAACCTGATGATAAACAAATGATAGAAAAAATAGAACAACTACACAAATATGGTTTTCTGATTAATCCTACCACGAATCTCTTTCCCCTTTCGGGTCACTCGGGAAATCGTGGGGTAAGTATTATGATTACTTTTGAAAGTAAGATATGGAATATGGAATTAAAAACAAGATCAAATATACTACCCTGCAAATCAGATCAATTCTAGTAAAAGGAAATAAGCAGAAAACGACGAAAATGGCACCGACGCGAATCCCCCCAGGGGGGATGGGGAAAGGGCTCGAAAGAGCCTATTCAAAGGATAATTTTGTTACAGATGTTACAACATAAAAACAATGATAAAATAGAGCTTTCTTGGTCCTCAAATAGGCTGAAACCAAGATATTATAGTTTATGCAAAAAAAATTACAAATTATGTGACAAAAGAGAGACCCTTGGGGGGATTTGAGCGCTCCAAAAGCCACTTTGGACAGCAGCTTCCTTTATTCTCTGTCAGACCTGATAAATGAAATCGAGTGAATTATAATAACAAATTATCCAAATCACTTTAAGAGTGCCTTTGGGTCAGCCTACTTTATCTCAAAAAATTAATGAAATTAAATTAGCTAAACCGACAAAAAGGAACCAAGGAAAGCAAGCTTTCCTTGGGATCTTGGCTTGATATTTGTGTAGCCAATTAAAATCACTGATATTTCAGAATATTTAAATTATTGAACAGCAAATGAAACTAACTTAACATCAAGCTATGAATTTTTCAATAAACTACTTGCGAAACTAAGGCAATTTTAGCTAGATCTCTTGAATTTGAACTTTATGTGCACAATGAAACTAAGATCTAGAAATTTGAAGGGATATTGATAATTAGATCTATGTATGCTTTTCTTTATGAGATATATCATATTTAAAAAGAAACCTTAAAGTAACCAGTTTGAGGAAAGTTTAATAATTTTTAAAGGAGGAAGAGAGAGAAAGAGTGTTGGTTTCCTTGAAGATCCACAGTAGAGCCTTCAGGTGGAATGCCGAGGGACTGTTCCTTTGAAATGTTTTGAAGAGAATGAAGAAGAAAACTAGATCAGCATCCTCTCCAAAGTATGAACCTGCAACTCAGCTGAAATCAAAGAACTTGCCAAGAAACTTGTGAGATCCTATTAGTACATACACAGAGATTCAAGATAACATGCATATAAGCTTATAGGACATGCTAAATATATATATATATATAAACATGCATCAAAGGAAAGTGATAGTCAATAAACTTATTGAACAACACCTTTCCTATCAAGATTGTAATAAGCTAATTACCAATCTTAACCACAGATCTAGAAGAAATTAGCAAAAAATGACCACAGATACAGGTTACCTCAGTAAAACAATGGCAATAATCATCCACACATGTAATGGCACCACACCGTATTGCCTCCAAAGATTTTCTTTATTTCAAATGAATAATTACAACAATACAATAGCAGCAGCACCTCAATCCCAGTTCTCACTAGCTTGGAAGAGGAGGTTGTGCCTTGATTTATACAATTTGCAGGCCATCTAGCCCGGGGGGGGGGCACAATTCCTCATGGAATCAAGTGAAATCATCTGATGGATAGTTCATCAATACAGAACTAAGGCTGAACTGAGCCTACTTGTCAACTAGGGGCTTGATCTGGCTGATACATCAACCCATACACTCACACATCGGCCCACAGAGCATCCAGGAGAGCCAAAAGGTGTTGAAGAGAGAGGGAGGGCACAATTCCCCATGAATACCACTATAGATCAACTCTGAATCTGATTTGATCCCCTCCTTCAGTCAAGGATTTGTCAGATCTAGTCAATCTGCTCCAGATCTGATTGATTTCAGTCAAATCGGTTGAGAATCCATTGATTTATTGATTTTCGATTTGCTCCATTATTCATCAATTTATTAATTAAAATAATCAATAATTGATTTTTGGGGCTTTCTGACCTGAGTGATGGAAGATCACTCCAAACTTAGGAAATAGTGGGTCCATGGGTTTACATGGTGCTCCTAGCTTTAAAATGAGCACCTACATGACTAAAACTGATTATTTGGCCCACTTTTATTACAGACTCAATTTTTTAAATTAAACTATTAAAGAATAGCCTAAGTTTTGGAAAAATTAAAATTTAATAAAAAACACTGAAAAAAAACTAAAAAATTGAAAAATTGAAAAACACCTAGGGGGACTTAGACATGTTCATATGACTCAAAAATGATGTCTAGCATGCTTACACATTGACACATAGACTCTAATAACCTCAATAGGCACAAATGCCAAGCCGACCACCCCAACTTTGGAGGTATGGAGTGAAAAACTCAGAAATTATCAGTCATTTATTCAACAACCAATAATAACCAAGGGAAAAAACACCCTGGGCTGATCGGATTGACAAATGAAGTCTAAGAGACCGAGTCTTTTACAGACACTATCATGCTAGAACATTTATTACAACTCCCCATGGGGTATGAACATGTGATATGATACAACAAGAACTTCCCAAAAGTACTTCCATAGGTCTTTTTGAAGT
>LPNX010294283.1:0-101092 GCA_001517045.1 Pseudotsuga menziesii | reverse complement strand
GGATATTCAATATTATCTTCAATCAAGGAGATTTTTTGGACATATTCAATGGGATCACTTGGTATGTGTTGCTCAGTGGATTTCTCTAGAGGGATTTCTAGAAAGGTATCATCATTGCAACACACTTGAGAATACACCAAATCTTCAATGTCTTCAGCTATGGTGACATGAGGAGAGTCTTCAACAATGTGTTCCATCATGGCTCCTCCTGGAACTCTTCAATATGATCATCTTGGATTTTCCCTTCCTCAGAATCTTGCTGTGTATTGGGAGATACCTCATTTTCTTTAAGAAGAAGCTTGATTGCTTCATTTCTTAAATAATTTCTAGGATGCTTTTTTATGGGAGTATCATGGACTTCCTCTTTACTCAAATGTTCAAGAAGTGATTCCAAGTCTTCAATACTTTGTATCATGGAAAAAGGTCCATCATATGTTTCCATGTGATACTCTGTCCCAGATAGGTAGAAGGTACAGATCTTTTCAAGGAACTTTTTTAAACCATTTCTACTACCCCTACCATCATGCCACTGCTCTAAAAACATCCAAAGGAAGCTTGGAAAAGAAGTTATACATTTATCAGGAAGGCCTTGATAGAACCAATAACCAGCCTCGCCCCGAAAAGTACTAGCAAACATTTCCATCATATGGTCTTCATAAAGAATATTGAAGTCAGCAATCAACTGAAAGAAAGACTTGACACGCTAGATGGCCGAGTCACCATCATCTCCATGAAATGGTGGAAGCCAGTTATTTGCATCCCCCAAACTATCACAATAGTTAGGAAAACCAGGGATGTTTGAGAAATCAATAGGTTGAAATTCTAAGGCTAACTGGGCACCATATTTCTCCCTTAATTTATCCAAAATGGTATCCATTTGAAAACCTTGTACTGACAAGGTGGAGCTGTCAAGTGATGAGCTTTAAAGGTTTTAACGTGTCGCATGGGCTCATCTACACAAAACAAAACTTCACAAGTTTATGAGATAAAAGGGTTTTATCCCTTCAATGGAGTCACCATGTGAAACAGAAAAATAAGCATTTATGAATCTTTTCACAAAAGTTATTTTTTGCTTTTCTTTGTAAAAAAAAAAACTGGAAAAAGGTCAGTAGAGTCGCCAGATGAAAATTAAAGATCTACTCTAAGCATTCATTAAACAAAGCAAAAACAAAAAGGAAGAAAACAAAAGTCGTACTCAGGAATAAAAAGATTTATCCCCGGCAACGGCGCCAAAAAGTGTTGCCGCCTTTTCACACACCTGGATCACGTGGCAGAAATATTCAAGCCACTCGGTGTGTCCTTGGGGGCAAGTCTCGAGTCAAGGCTGTCACCTTGTTCTTGACTCCTCCATTTAGGCTCAACTCCTAACGAAGCCAAGGGGGGTAGACCCTATTAAGTTACTAAGGATGATTTCTTAGTGTAATGATGTTGTACTGAATTAGTTATTTAGGAGTTTGAATATTTTAACTATAAACAATCAAGATGACAAGATATGAAGATACACATGAAAGCACAAAGTTGATACACAATATATATATGAAGCAAAAAAGACTAGTGCCTTAAAAATGGAGTCAAAAGAGATCAGTGTGCTTGCATGTGTTTGGAATAAATGTTTTGTGATTGCATCTTAGTATGTTTTAAGTTAAAAATGAAGTATGAATTGATTAAATTAGGCTAAAGGGGGACTCCAGATATACCCAAGAGTACTTGGAGTATGTCAAAAAAAAAGCCTATACGGCTACCCACAAGGAATATGTGGGCTGAAATGGAGTCTCTGGGGCTGTGTTCGTAACGCACCCGTTAGGGTGTGTTGAGGCCTGGCAATTTGTAGGCGGAAACAGTAAGGGATTCTCCCCAATCAATGTTCCCAACTATCCTGTTGATTGTTTGGTGTAGGGAATCCGTCCGGTTTGCAGTCCGGCTACCGTAGGTCAAGGTAACAAAACAAAGGGTTTACCGGTTGCGGCCCGGTCCACCGAGTTTTTGTGTTTTTGACTTAATGTATGCAATAGGAATGCCTAACTAACAATGCAGGGTGATACAGATGTAAGGAACTGCACAATGTGTTGCGCAGGTTCTTAACTCTCATCTTAGGTTCACAAACACCTAAATCACATATGCAGCCATGAAATAAATCAATTAACTAACTAATTACCTATCTACCTATCTATCTATCCGCAGGGAGCCAACTTGTAATTAATATATGAGTAATGTGGATGTGCACACATGATAAAAGAAATTACAGATAGCTGACATTTACTTTTACAGGCATGAACAATGAGAGATATTTCAACAACTAGATAGCTAATTATTTATGATTAGCATACATTACTGATGGTCGTTATTTCATGAAATAAATCAGAAATCATTTAAACAAAGACATAGGTCATAAAGTTAGAACGATCTCACGATTCATGGATATAATGCTGAAAAACAAAATAGTTCATCTTCCGACTATCCATGGCAAACATTGGAAAACCCCATCGATCTTCTTTCAGCAGGAAAACTGTAATTTTTTATTGCAAAAGGAAGTAGTTCTTCTTACAATCTCTCATCAACAGTCTTACTGGGGAAAAAAGCCCTTGTTCTTTCTATGCTTCCTACTTTTATACAAAAAGGTAAAATGGTTGGGCTGCCCAAAGTGACCTTTGGGCTTCCCAACCTTTAGTATTCCCAATGCCTCACTTCTCAAAAAGATTTTACAGAATTATTAAATTATTACAAAGTTGACCAGTCCTTTATGAGGAGGATCCCGCCTGGCTATCTAAGAACTTTTTCCACGCTGCTGCTTCAGCAGCAATGCCTTCAAATGCACATGGCTCCAGGAACTGAATGTTGATTTCAAACTTTTCAACTTGGTTCTTGATGGCCTCTATCCTTGCTGGGCTCAACCGAAGCTGATATTCTAGAAATTGCATGCTAACGGCTGCGTGGCCTACCTCGTTCTTCAGTACTAGGTCATCAATGGTTCTCATCTGTTGAGTTCTGGCCTCTGCATCTTGATATATTTTCTGCAATATTTCCACAAAGGCCTCATGGTCCAGGAACTCCTCAAGCCTATGCTCAGCCTCTATTTGACATCGGTTGTACGTATTCAGGAGCCTTCTGAAATATTCTGAGCATGCTCCCTGCGTCTTTTTTACAGCCTTCTTGAAGTCTTCTTCAATACTGATGGCAAACTCTACTAGGTTGTGATCTCTCTTGAGGGCTTGATGGTATTTTGCTGGTAGCCCTTCTAGAGTCTCAGCATCATCTTCCGGCCTCGCCATTCTGGCACTCAAAACCTCAAGAACATCTTGAGATCGATCAATGAAGTATGAGGAAGTTTCCATGATCTTTTCTGGCCTGCTGTCAATCTGAAGGACTTTGCACCTTTCGTCTTCCAGAGTGGTCTGCAGCTGTAGCATTTTATCCTTCTGAGCCAGGATATGGTCCTTGAAAGGCTTCAAATTTACTTGATGTTCCTTTGCTGCCTCCAGATCAGCGGTCAGAGAGGCCAGCTGCTCTTGATGTTGCTTTGTCAGTTCCTGGGAATGCAAATCATTGGCCTGCTCAAGGATCTTCATCTGTTCTTCTAGGTCCTCCACCTTTCGTAGCAACTACTCCTTCTCCTTCTTCAACTCCTGCTCTTCTGCTTGCACTTGCTCAAGGTGTTCTTGTGTAGTCTCCTGAGCGTTCCTTTCTTCATGTAGGGCCTGCAATTCAGCTTCAGCAGTCCTCATTTCCCTCTGTAAGTGTTCAAATTTCCGTTTTAACCTATTTCCCTCCTTTCTTTCTCTTTTCAAGGTATCCTTCAGCTGAGCAAAAGATTTCTTGTATGACTCCAGTTCATCCATAGCTTTGTCTATGTTGTCCTCTGAGGCATGTAGTATTGCAGTCCCAGCCCTTATGGTAAGCCTTGGATGTACGTCTGTTCCTATCATCACAGCCTTATCTGTTATCATTTTGCCAACCATTCCTTCTGTCTCTACCCTTTTTTCTGTCCTCTTCATTATTCTCTTGGTAGCCCTATCATAATAGACAGTATTGAAGTCAGGGACTTCTTCACCCTTTTTCTGGATGAAAGGAACTAGTTGGAGCGTAGGGGTCACAAGGGTGCTAGCAGCAGGTACATGACAGATCTGTACCTCGGGGTTTTCCTCCTTCTGGGTCTGTCCTGATGATGTTTCAGCAACTGACTATTGTGGCAACTCTGTTCTTTCAGCCTCCTGCTTTTGGAGCTCTTCATCTAGCTTTCTCTTTGCTTCTTCCACTGCTTGTCTAGCTGCTTCTTCCGTTTCTTGGGCAGCTGCTTTTGCTTTCTCGGCTGCTTCTTGGGCAGCTTTTCTTTTTTCTTCGTCTCCCATCTGTAGCCATTCTATAGCCTCTTTTTCCAGCCTCTGAGATTCCTCATTTATCCTTTTGGCTTCTTCTTCAGCTCTGGCTTGCTCGTCTTTGGCTTGTTCGGCTCCTTTTCCACCCTTGGTGTTGCTTTTTGGTCTGAACCTTCTTTTTAGAGCTGTCAGGTTTGGAGCATTCCGGAAGATAGATTCTTCCTTATTGAAATGATGTGTATATTTGAAAAACACCTTATGCTCTTTACAGTGCTCAGCTATTTTGCCAACGGTATCATTTCGCCTGAAAGGCATCTCACCAAAATGGAACTTTCCTAATTCCTCTATGAATTTGGTAGCTTGTTTCACCCTGGTGAATTTGTAGCTACCTAGCTTAAATGGCAGGGGAGGGTATGAATTTTTCTTGTGTTGGAACAAGAAATGACCTATTCTTTCAATGAACACCTGCCTGACCGCCTCTTTATGGACTATATAATCCGTAGCATATCTGGGCAGTAGTAAAGGTGTCTTCGACCCTCCATACATTCTGAAATACATGCCATTGTCAGTCAAGAAATAATCTGCATATTCTTGTATTACCTGCATGGCACCTTCTGACATACAGTCACATTCCTTTCGAAAAATGAGAGTGTAGAGTGGCATAATGAAATGCTCATAGACCTCTCTGTAATGGCTATGATATTGGTGATCCCACAATAGTCTGTAAGCTGCATATACGGGCATACCCAGATGCATTTGAGATCGGGGAAAGGCTAGTGGCACAGTATGCAGTCTATTAACATTGAGCTCATATAGAATTCAGATTTTTTCTGGGTTTCTCCTCCCTGTGCTGTGGCCATGCAAGAAGAAAGACTGCTTGATACAAGGCTGGCCCAATTGAAGACTGTTCCTTGGGTTGCTACATGAAACATAATGGGTATCCATTCAAATTTGAAGAGTCTGCCATGATCTCTCCTGAAGATCCTATTAAGCATCAAGGCTACAAATCTGTAAGGAGCCCTCAAGCTCACTGTATCATACTCACTGTTCTGTCTATGTCGGTACAGCTTTCCCGGCAAGAGCATTCTCTTAAGGGTTTCCACTAGGTCCATTCTGATGTTATCCAGCCAAGCATCAAATAGAAATTTTTGAGGCTTTGGTAGGTGATAGGCCAACGCCACATATCCTGGGTTGAATGCAGCATAGCCCTGGCCTTCAACATTTCCTATGATCATTGAGCTTGTGTTTGCATGGGGCAGAATCCATCCAATTACCTCAGAGCATGGGAACATCTCTGGTTTGGTAGCAACCTTCATGATGGCAGATTTCTCTATGTTGGCGTAAATGGGTTCTTCTTCGAGACCCATGTCGGGAACCTCCCTGTGGGAAATTAATCTATATATGTCATCCCATTTGTATTCAGGCTCAACACCAGAAACACACTAGGTATCTTCATATATGTATTCAGTCTTTGTGACGACCTCTACCTCTGGCTGTTCTTCGACCATAGGGGCCTTATTCTTCTACCTTTTGGACATGGTGAACTCGGCTTCTTCCTGCAATACATAACGTTGTGATATTTAGGCCTTCAAGGTGCATACATTTACATGACAGAGTGCAGCTCTTTATTCTTTCTATGTACACCATGGAAGCAACTAGTTGATGAAACTAAGATATAAGTTTGATAACTTGATTGACCATATGCACACTACCCAGTGCTCTTGTCTATGTCTTAGCATGATGCAAAACATTTCTGTATGATACTAGATATTTCATCCACTATCTTTCAGACTGCAATAAAATTACATCATATACAAAGTGTGTTTTTAATGTAATGTGCTGAAACTAGTGCGCTGAATTCCATGACCCTATTTGTTACTAGCATGGACCAATTCAGTCTCGTGCAATAAAGTGAGTAACATACTACTGCGGCATGATGTTAAAACTTCATCGATTCATAAGGAAAATGCATGTACATCAAATGCAAGGTGCAGCATTCATTAATTCATCAATTTGTTCTATTGCACATCAAACGAAGAAAAGAGGAAAAATATCCAGATTACGCTAGCCGCCTAGGTTTTCTACATTAAACACTTTGACCACAATGTTGCTCGCAGAGGATAATTACATCAACTCGAATGTATGCTATGGGCATTAACCTCATCTTTTCACACATGACGCTTTCATCAAACCCACTATCCATGCTACTTTCAAATTGGAAACCACAGTAACGGCACAACCCTCTTAACCACCTAGGGTTTCAGACAACCGAGAACCGCTGGACTGCGCGGGACAGCGAGCAATACAGGCAGGGTTCGAAATACCGGGAAAATGGGGAAAAAAATGACTGCTAGAGGAACCACGAGAAGAAAAACCACCACAAAACTCTCCCTGGACCTCATTATCATACCAGGGGAAGCTAGGTGCAGGCGGCGTAACGGCCGCCTGCACCAAGCCTCCGTCTACCCTATACGGGGCTCGCCAACAAAAGGTCGGGGTCCAAAAAATAATTATTTCGTGGGTTTTAAAAGAAAAACTCCCCCCGACCACAAACAATCAATCTAAAAATGACTCCTCGATACATATGCGCGAAACGCATGGCAGACAAGAAGAAACGACTACGGCAAACCTAACCATGGGTAGACCCCCGTACGCATGCGAAACGGGATTTCTATAATACCTAACCACAACAATCAAAACCTTAAATAGAACGAGTCATGGAAAGAATGGCCTACCTGGCAGCAACGCGTAGCTGATGAGGCGAGAACGGTCGGGCTCCTTAAATGCCACCTGGACGTGAGTACAGGCACGGTGGTCCAAGAGCTTCAGGAGGGCGACAGCGCAAGATGACCGTGATAGCTTGAGCAACATAAAACAATAAAAAAAAATCCCAATGCCCTTCGTCCTATATATAAAAAGGTTCGCACATGTGACACGACAAATCCGACGGAAAACCAATTTGAATCAGAGGGTGAGAACTCCAAACCTTCCGAAATGGCGGACAGCCACAACATCAACTCGCCTACAATGGTGAGTGTGGTTCGAAAAATAATAATCGGACGGCAGAGGAAAACCCAGATCGGAAACCAAAGTGAACTCCCTTCCGTAACGACGGAAATTTAACACTGTCCGTAAAGCCGGAAACCCAAAAACTATACGTCGGCAGTCAAACAATTCTCCCTTCCGCAACGGCGCGACTTTAAAGTTCAAACTCGTCCGCAACGGTGAAAATTAACACGGTAAGAGGCTCCAACTTAAAACTTGAAATCAGTCGACAACTCATAAATTGGGAGAAAACCGGAAGTGACAATCAAATCCCACCCGCAACGGCAGGATAAAGGATCAAAGGGGCATCCGATGCCCAAACAAAAACAAACGCCTGCAGCGAAAAACCCATGGGTCGGCAATCGGAAGGTTTTGCAATCGGGAGGTGAAAACTTGAAACCATCTGCAATGGTGGAAAACCAAAACAAAATAGCTTCCGATTCCAGCAAGCTTCAAATGCGTTCAACAGCAACAAACCAACAGGTCAAAGCAGTAATTAAATCAAGTAGTAGAGCAACCCTGGCATTAAAACAAACGTTTTGAGAAATCGTTGTATCAAAGTAGGGAAGAAAATCAAGCCAATCAAAACAAAGGAGGGTCCTAAAATTTCTAGAATTTTGGGAAAAAATGTTGCAGCTGCAATAGGGTGTGACAGAGATCGGTGCCCCGAGGTCACTTTTCAGTAGGTTCCCGCTTCCTTTGGGTATTTTGCCACCGTAAAGGTTTGATCGAGGTGTTGGATTTTCACCTGATGGTTTGTTAATTGGGGAGGGTGAGTCCTAATTATGCTAGTCACCCAAGTGCTTTTGATACAGCTTGACTGATCGGACGAACCGAAGCCAAGTGCAGAGCATACACACTGGAGTCTTGTAAATTTTAATAAGTTATTAAGAGATGTGTTCTTGTTTAAAAGAAAAGCCTCCAAGAACCTCTTTCGATCCAAGTGGATCTCAATTGGGGAATCGAGGAGGGTTTAATTTTAAACCTTCTAATAAACAAATGATAGAAAAAATAAAACAACTACACAAATATGGTTTTCTGATTAATCCTACTACGAATCTCTTTCCCCTTTCGGGTCACTCGAGAAATCGTGGGGTAAGTATTATGATTAATTTTGAAATTAAGATATCGAATATGGAATTAAAAACAAGATCAAATATACTACCCTACAAATCATATCAATTCTACTAAAAGGAAATAAGCAGAAAACGACGAAAATGGCACCGACGCGAATCCCCCCAGGGGGGATGGGGAAAGGGCTCGAAAGAGCCTATTGAAAGGATGATTTTATTACAGAGGTTACAACATCAAAACACTGATAAAAAATATCTTTCTTGGTCCTTATACAGGCTGAAACCAAGATATTACAGTTTATGCAAAAAAAATTACAAATTATGTGACAAAAGAGAGACCCCTGGGGGGATTTGAGCGCTCCAAAAGCCACTTTGGACAGAAGATTCCTTTATTCTCTGTCATACCTGATAAATGAAAGCAAACTAATTATAATAACAAATTCCCCAAAGCACTTTAAGAGTGCCTTTGGGTCAGCCTACTTTATCTCAAAAAAATTAATGAAATTAAACTAGCTAAACCGACAAAAAGGAACCAAGGAAAGCAAGATTTCCTTGGGATCTTGGCTTGCTGTTTGTGCAGCCAATTAAAATCACTGATATTGCAGAATATTTAAATTATTGAACAGAAAATGAAACTACCTTAACAGCAAGCTATGAATTTTTCAATAAACTACTTGCGAAACTAAGGCAATTTTAGCTAGATCTCTTGAATTTGAACTTTATGTGCACAATGAAACTAAGATCTAGAAATTTGAAGGGATATTGCTAATTATATCTATGTATGCTTTTCATTATGAGATAGATCAGATTTAAAAAGAAACCTTAAAGTAACCAGTTTGAGGAAAGTTTAATAATTTTTAAAGGAGGAAGAGAGAGAAAGAGTGTTGGTTTCCTTGAAGATCCACATTAGAGCTTTCAGGTGGAATTCCGAGGGACTATGCCTTTGAAATGTTTTGAATAGAATGAAGAACCAAACTATATCAGCATCTTCTCCAAATTATGAACCTGCAACTCAGCTGAAATCAAAGAACTTGCCAAGAAACTTGTGAGATCCGATTAGTACATACAAAGAGATTCAAGATAACATGCATATAAGCTTATAGGACATGCTAAATCTAGATCTCTAAACATGCATCAAAGGAGAGTGACAGTCAATAAACTTATTGAACAACACCTTTCCTATCAAGATTGTAATAACCTAATTACCAATCTTAACCACAGATCTACAAGAAATTAGCAAAAATGACCACAGATACAGGTTACCTCAGTAAAACAATGGCAATAATCATCCACACATGTAATGGCACCACACCGTATTGCCTCCAAAGATTTTCTTTATTTCAAATGAAGAATTACAACAATACAATAGCAGCAGCACCTCAATCCCAGTTCTCACTAGCTTGGAAGAGGAGGATGTGCCTTGATTTATACAATTTGCAGGCCATCTATCCCGGGGGGGCGCAATTCCTCATGGAATCAAGTGAAATCATCTGATGGATAGTTCATCAATGCAGAACTGAGGCTGAACTGAGCCTACTTGTCAACTGGGGGCCTGATCTGGCTGATACATCAACCCATACACTGACACATCGGCCCACAGAGCATCCAGGAGAGCCAAAACGTGTTGAAGAGAGAGGGAGGGCTCGATTCCCCATGAATACCACTTTAGATCAACTCTGGATCTGATTTGATCCCCTCCTTCAGTCAAGGATTTGTCAGATCCAGTCAATCTGCTCCAGATCTGATTGATTTCAGTCAAATCAGTTGAGAATCCATTGATTTATTGATTTTCGATTTGCTCCATTATTCATCAATTTATTAATTAAAATAATCAATAATTGATTTTTGGGGCTTTCTGACCTGAGTGATGGAAGATCACTCCAAACTTAGCAAATAGTGGGTCCATGGGTTTACATGGTGCTCCTAGATTTAAAATGAGCACCTACATGAATGAAACTGATTATTTGGCCCACTTTTATTACAGACTCAATTTTTCAAATTAAACTATTAAAAAATAACCTAAGTTTTGGAAAAATTAAAATTTAATAAAAAACACTCGAAAAACTAAAAAATTGAAAAATTGAAAAACACCTAGGGGGACTTAGACATGTTCATATGACTCAAAAATGATGTCTAGCATGCTTACACATTGACACATAGACTCTAATAATCTCAATAGGCACAAATGCCAAGCCGACCACCCCAACTTTGGAGGTATGGAGTGAAAAACTCAAAAATTATCAGTCGTTTATTCAACAACCAATAATAACCAAGGGAAAAAACACCCTGGGCTGATCGGATTGACAAATGAAGTCTAAGAGACCGAGTCTTTTACAGACACTATCATGCTAGAACATTTATTACAACTCCCCATGGGGTATGAACATGTGATATGATACAACAAGCACTTCCCAAAAGTACTTCCATAGGTCTTTTTGAAGTCCGAACAAGTTAACCCTGTCCAGTTCACCGGGCTCACTTGATAAAAACCACTAAGTACAACTTAGGTGGTAACATGAAGCTTGCTGTCAAGTTTGAAATGAAATACTTGGGTATGATGCACTATTTTCTAGGCATGGAGGTGTGTCATAATGCGGATGGAATCTCCCTCAGACAAGGGAAGTACGTAGTAGAGATCCTAAAGAGATTCAAGATGATGGACTGCAATGGCATGACCACACCTATGGGATTGAACCTGGAGCTATTGAGTGATGCTTAATCTAAGTTAGTTGATGCCACGATGTATCATCAGATGATTGGGTCCTTGATCTACCTAACGAATACGAGACCATATATTTGCTTTACTGTGAACACCTTGAGCCAATTCCCGATAGGTCCGAGACATGTTCACTTGATTGCTGCAAAGCATATTCTGAGGTACCTAAAGGGTATACTTGATTATGGGATCAAGTATAAGTCTGACCAGAATATTAACCTAGAAGGTTATGTTGATTCATAATGGGCAGGTAGTGCCATTGATAGAAAGAGCACGTCAGGGTGCTACTTCAGTGTGGGATTAGGTGTGATCTCTTGGTTTATCAGGAAACAGCCTTGCATGTCACTGAGTATAGCTGAAGCAAAGTATGTTGCATCTTGTTCGGCTATTTGTTCGGTAGTATGGTTGAGGAAGCTATTGTTTGATTTATTTGATCTCCAGTTGGATGCTACTTGTATATATTATGACAACCATAATTGTGTGAAGTTGTCTAAGAACCCGATGTTCCATGACAAGTTGAAGCATATCGAGATCAAATATCACTATATCAGGGATATGGTGCAGAGAGGAGCAGGAAAGCTCCAGCATGTTGCAACAGATGAACAAATAGCTGATATGTTGACTAAGCCTTTGGCCAGAGTGAATTTTGAGTACTTCAGGGAGAAGCTTGGTTTTCTCCAGATCGAGGTTCCCTCCAAGGGGAAGTGATGAGTCCGTGAGCCATTCTGACATGGTGAGAGGATTGGTTCCTTCCATGATCAGATGTAAGGGCTGAGCCATTCTGTCATGGTGATAGGATTGGTTCAGCACTCATATCTGAAAAGGAGGATTGGTTCCTTCCATTTCAGATATGAGTGCTGAGCCATTCATTTGGCCAACCAAAAGTTGTAAAGCTTTAATTGTGCTGCGTTCTTTCTTGACTGCTTGAGATCTATCATTAGCCTACCTATATTATCTTTAGTTGCTTGGGTCAAATCCACCCCAACTCTTGTTGTCAATATTGGGTTTGCATTTGTTCCATGCACCAAGGTTTTATCAGTTATCATCTTTCCCAATTGTCCTCCTATTTCAACCTTTTTCTCGGTTCTTTTTACAATCCTTTTCTTCTCCTTGTCATAGAAAATAGTATTGAAGTTAGGGACCTCCTCCCCTTCTTTAGGCATGAAAGGGATCAAATTCATTCTAGAAAATGAAGCTTGCCCTAGTGTGCTGCCAGAAGATGCAGCAGGATCCTGGGAATCAGGATTAGATTTCCCGTTTCCTTGATCTGTGTGATCCTATCCTCCCCGTGTATCTACCTGCTCAGTAGTTTGTTGGTCCTTTTGGGATCTTTTTAATCTCATACCTTCACTTTATTCCTGTCTTTTCTTGATCTCTGCTTCTTCATTTCTCTTTCTCACCTCCTCTTCTTTCCTTGCTGCTTCCTCTGCAGCTTGCTTTCTTTCTTCTTCTTCATTCTTTAGCCATCTCTCTACCTCTTGTGCTAGTCTTCTAGCATCTTCTTCCCTCTTTTTGGCCTCTTATTCTTACACTATCTTAGTATTCTATGAAGTTTTTCCCTTTCTTCCCATAATAACTATTTTCTATTTAAATCTCTTTTTTAGGGCGGTCATGTTCTTTGTACTCCTGAATGTTTCCTCATTATTGTCCCAAAAGTTGGTATATATAAAATGAATGCTTGCCTCCTTGCAGTGATCTACCACCTTATTTTGGGATTCATTCCTGTGAAAGTTCATTTCACCAAAATGTGAATGCTCCAGCTCCTAAACAAACACTGCAGTCTGTTTTACCTTTGAAAACTTATAACTTCCAATCCAGAAAGGTATTGCAAGATAGGTTGCCTTCTTATGTTCGAAAAGGAAACTTCCCACACCATCAATGTATACCTTCCTAGCTACCTCTTTGTGTAGCACATAGTCAATGGCATACTTAGGGAGTAGAGAAGGTGCCATGGAACCACCATACATTCTGATATACATTCCTTCCTCAGTCAAATAATAGTCTCTGTATTCCTTGATGACATTGAACGCTTCTTCTGACATGCAGTTGCATTCAGTTAGGAAAATCAGGGTATACAAAGGCATGATTAAGTGTTCGTAAATTTCTCTGTAGTATCTATAGTATTTATGGGCCCAAAACAATCTATATGTTGTGTACACTAGCGTCCTATCGCTATCCCAGTTACACCTCAAGGATGGAAAAGACTGACTACATAGTATATAATCAATCAAGATGGACCTAATTAGGGAAAACCTAAGCAGGGAAAACCACAGTTCCAATCAACCAATGAAAACCCAAAATGACAAGGTTGTGGTATGACTACCTGGAAAAACGTAGTGTAGTCGACGGGATGACCCAAAAATATCCACGGTAGCACGCTTAATGAGTCGAGTTCGGACAGCTGGGTGCGTGAATTCGTACAAGCGATAAGGACTGGAGCACAAATGCAAGTTTCAATATGGATAAAGGATAAAATAATTCCCCATTCATATATACATAGAATCCCTGGTGGAAACATCAGCGGGAAAACCTTATCGGCAGTTGAAATCTCTAATCATTGGAAGGATAGTTTAAGTGACAGCCGGAACAAAGGACGCAGGATCAATTATGGACCCACGGATTATTAATCCTGTCGGCGTCAGAAGCTCTAAACACTAAGTTTCGATGATTCGAACCCAAACATTTCCATAGTTTTGATATGCCAAGCACTATCATCACGATGATTATGAATAGGAGATTGGAACCGTTAACCTTTAAAGCATCGACGAGGAAACTAACTCCCACAACATTTTTCACAGTGTTGGCAACATAAAAAGTACCATTGCGACTTCAATCCTTTAAAAGGTATTGGAACCTGGATTACCTAAGTTCTTCGGTATCGATGAGAGGAAAGACTATCCCTCGGAGTGCTCATCAATTTTCTTCCAAAACATCGGTGGCGTAGAGGACAAGTCCTTCGATTCAAAATCGTAGACTGTTCCAATAGAGAAAACAAACAAATTCACCGCCAGTTAAAACAATAGGTTTGAGGAAAATAAAGGAAAATAGAACCATCTGTGGGTCCTATGTATCAACGAGAAAGAAAACTATCCCTCGGGATGTTCATCAACTGGTTCCCGAAATGTCAGCAGCATAAAAGACTAAAGCTCCAGTTTATTCATCAACTGACTCCCGATAGTGATAAATGGTCATTGTAAAATTAAAATGTTAAGCTCTAAAAAATAAAACAATAGACTCTACAGTTTCCTTGTATTGGCTGGGAAAACAACAATACTTGGCACATCGGGTGGAACGATAAAATGACTTGGCAGCATGACTAGACAGGACAGATACACAATGCGACAGTGGACAATGCATTCTTTTGAAAGACTCAAAGGATTGGCATGACTCATGAAAGTGGATCGTCATAGAGACCAGATGAATACCCAATTGACTTACATGATTACGCAGACAAGTGCCATGTTCAAAGGTAATGACAAATAACTACCATTATTTGTAATATGATTCCCTTTCCCATTTTCCCCATCATGATCGATGAGTGCCTCTTTTCAGTTTTACGAGTTCAAAGAAGGTAACAAACACTTGATATAGCTTGTTAGAAGACAAGTCTAGTCTCATATGTTTTATGAACCTGAGAGAGGAGGGGCTCATTCCCAAAACGGGTCTCTCAATGTTTAATTTTAACGAGTCCACTGAAAGAAAACTCGGTATTGTTCATGTTTAGAGAGTCTGAACGAATACGGAAGAATACTCCATGGAGGTCCTTTTTCATATGATTTAGTCTCTAAGGCCCGAAAAAGTATAAAATCATACCTTAGAGAACTCTCCTAGTCATGATCGGCCGGAGTGTTCCTTTCTCATAAATAGTCCTATCCGAACCAAGAAAGAGATAACCTACCATCGGATGGATGACTCTTCAAATACTTTAACGAGCGTGAAGAAGATAAGATCACTCGGCAATCTTTTCGTATTTAGGGATCCTAAAAAGGGTTTAAAGAGAACTCCACAAGGTTTCTTTACACAATGTCACTTTTTACGAGCCTGGAAAGATTCAGAAACGGACTCGACTATATTTTCATGTTTAAGGAGTCTAAAAGAAGATGTGAAAAGAAGACTCCATAGCATTTCTTTACACAATGTCGTATTTTACGAGCCTGGAAAGAAACTTGAACTAGACTTGGAACTTTGATACTATATTTTAACGAGCGTGGCAAAGTGTCATAATAAATGCTCAATGACCTTTTCCATTTTGTGAAAGTACAAAAAATACATAAACAAACTTTCCAAATCTTTTACTAAAGTCAACCTGTAGACGACTCATAAAAAAGTGTTAAATGCATCCAAAATCAACATTAAGGGATTATGACAAATAGATTTTGACCAGAACATGATGTAATATCAAAACTATACTAAGTCAATCCCAAAAAATGTCTATATAAGGCAAGAAAATAGTAAAAAATCAAACATTTCACTATTTACCTTTAGCAAAGAGCACTTGGAGCATTTTTTAGCCAGATCTTCCACAATAGATACTAGGAGTTTCCACCGTCCATTTTCAGTCTTGTTAGTTGCAGGTAACAACTAAGACCCTTATCTTTCATTTCATAGCTTTTATTTTGGGATTTGGTGGGGTTTTAGGCCTATTTGGCAAGCCCTAAAATCCAATTTGCGGGCACCGCGGGTACCCCTTGCGGGATAGGGGGTACCACCCAAGAACCACGCCAAGAATATGGTAGACAAGCGGTGCCACTGCCTGTCTCCAATGGGGCACAGGTGGTGCTAGCCATGGATAAGTTAAACCAATGATATAGACAAAATTTACTCATTCTTTTGATTTGTAATGACTCAAGGATGATATTGATACATACCATTGTTGTTTTTGGCAGGTCTAGGATTCCAAAATATGGTGATATGATGATCCGGATTTATGCGTGAACGAAATGAAAGAACATATACAGAATCGTAATCACATACATTTTGCAAAGATAACAGAGATACAGTAAACACAAATTCTATTAAATGGCGGAAATAGAATAAATTGTAATACAATTGCTAGAATGGTGGTAGCTATCTCTGAGAAGAGATGTGGCTGCTACACTCATATGTGCCAAGCTGAATACAAAATGAGGCCAAAGGGCCTATTTATAATAAGAAAGAGGTGAGAACTGCAAAAGTCCCAAATGTAACACTAGAAGATGAACCGTCATAAAGTTTGCGGCCCCATGGTGGTAAGTTGAATAGTCAACTTCCCGAGGTCATAACTTTTGCATACAATCTCCAATTTGGGCGTTCGATAGCTCGTTGGAAAGGTCTACCTAAGATTTAAAACTTTTGGTCGGCATTAGTTTGGCCCTCAATCTCCAAAAAACTTCATTTAGGGCCTCAAAACGGCCCCGGAAGTTTAGGACTCGAAAAATTGCAGAAAAATAACTACGAAACTGCCATAATGGACAATTGTTTTGAGCCAGTGGAATAGGTGGGTGGCCACCGATCTCCATCTGGATCAATCCTCCCTCCTTAGGAAGCAATGGTCTCCATTGCGTTGAATCCCATATCATATCTTGAACTGTGTTTTGAGTTGATCTCTTGGTGCGACATTTGTTAAAGTGAAGAGGTTGCTTTTCTTTGGCATCCCGAGAGGGTTGTAATTGTTGCATGGATGATTTGTTTTTGGAGGAGCAGATTCAATGCATGGCCTTGAATTGTAGAGGTACTTGGATAGATGAGGAAACAATGGCTCTGTCTTATTCTTGTGTCTGATGAGCAGAGACACCCTGTGTAGAGGGTGTGGAGGTCTCTATGATCTTATGTTCTCCTTCAGACGCAATTGTGAAGAGGAATAATTTTCTGATGTGGGAGCTTATCTTCCTACCTTGCGAGACTTTGTTAGGTGCAACGGTATCTCGTATTCGATAGAGTTTTCCACCCAAAGTAACAATGACACTGTGAGGCCGTGACTCATATATAGCATGACACTTCCACATATATGGTTGTCCTAAAAGAACATCACAGACTTCAAGAGGGGCCACATCACACAATACCTCGTCTTTGAAAGGGTTGATTCCATATGTCAGGAGGCATTGTTGAGTAATGCATATACCTTTTCCTTGGCTTAGCCAATCGATGCCGTAAGGTTGTGGGTGTGGTGTTGTTGGAAGCTCTAATCTCTTGATGACTTCTGCTGAGATCAGGTTCTTTTGGCTACCGTTGTCAACAACAAAATGTGGAGGCATCCCCTTCACCCACATATGCGATTGGAATAGGTGCTCCTTTACCTCTGACTCTTTAGGATCCTCTAGTTGAATATATGCAGTAGAAACAGTGGCAGTGGGGTATGCATCAATGATTTGTGTCCCATTGTATGCGACTGTGGCATTGGGCTCGGAATTAGAATCAGGATCTGATTCTGAAGATTTGATCTTGGCCACTAATGACTGCTTTGAGAGACATTCATTAGTGTTGTGCCAAGGGATTTTATGAAATTTTCACCACTTACCGATGTCCTTCTTTGTCTTTCCATATCCCTTCTTTACTTATGGTGGAGACTGGTTGTCCTTTCCTTGATCTGTGTTTTGTGGGCCAGGGTTTCCCTTGCCTTGCTTTTGTGGTGGGTGCGTAGGTCCAGAGTCTCGCTTGTTCTTCTGTCAAAATTTCTCCTTGATTTTGATAGCATACCGATAGGAGGATCCAAGTGAAGAGATGTCAAGGAAGTCCATCTCAGTTCAGATACCTGATGTAGACCACTGCGATATTTCAGAATCAAGTGCCGCTCGGAGTCCTTGATACTCAGCTTTGTACATAGGGTATGCAAGTTATTGGTGTACTCTGACACCGTCTGATCCCTTTCTTGACGTGGAATGGTCCATTTTGTGTACTAGTCAACATAGTTTCCCAAAGGGTAATACTCTTCCCTGATGGCATCTATGAAAGAGGCCCAAGTGGGATTTGTTTCAAACATTCCAGACTCGTCTGATAAGTTTTGCTCACAATAAGTACCCCACCAATTCTAGACATGGGGGACCACCTGAAGGAGTGCAAAGGTGATCTTTGCTTTGTCGAAAAAATTGTGGATAGACAAATACCCTTCTAGAACATTCAACCAATTATCTAGGGCATCTGCATTGATTTTTTCTTTAAATAAAGGAATATAAAAGTTAACTTGTACCTTTAAGGGAGTTGCATCCCCGAACCGGCTACTCGTTGAAGATGCACTTGCCGCTGCTGGAATTCGCCGAAGGATTTGGGTGAAACTATCCATCATCTCGTTCCTCTGTCGCTCGAGGCCTTCCTTGACCAACGAATTGATAGGATCTCCTGCTCTGTCGTCTCTCTTTTCTTCCACCATGGGAGGTCGTTTGGGACAGCGAGAATGATCAAGTGAAACTAGTTCGAGACCAAACTCTCTATACTCGAACCTCGTCAGGGACATGCGCCGAGAAACAATCAAAGAGAACATTGCTATGATAGCACTGATCTGGATTTATGCGTGAATGAAATAAAAGAACATATACAGAATCGTAATCATAGACGTTTTGCAAAGATAACAAAGATACAGTAAACACATCTTCTATTAAATGGCGGAAATAGAATAAACTGTAATACAATTGCTAGAATGGTGGTAGCTATCTCTGAGAAGACATGTGGCTGCTACGCTCATCCGTTCCAAGATGAATACAAAATGAGGACAAAGGGGCCTATTTATAATAAGAATGAGGTGAGAACGTGTTGTAGTTGCAACTGTTCTCCCCAAATTTTAGCCCCCTCCTCATGATCTAGTGTTGCTTTGAATCGTTTGGATCCGTGAACTTTATGGTCATGCTTTAGTTTTGAATGATTTGTTGAAGATTAACTCTCTTCCTGTTTTCGGAAGTTGCTTGTGTTTTGAAAATTGGGTGGGTCGTAGATTTTGAGTTTGGGTTTCGCTAGTCAATCAGATCAATTGTTCTTCGAAAGGACGCTATTTCGGAAGTAAAATGGGCTGTTGACTGTCGCTGAATTTAAAGCTGTTCCGAACACTTAATATTTTTCATAGATCGGGCATCAAATTATGTTTGATAGGAGGTTGTTGTATGTTTTTTCTCCGCCGTTGCGGCTCCGGAAGCATCTAAGCACCCGAAGTGTAAAGCGATCCGACCACCGATGCGTGTCAGCCTTTTAGTCGCGTGTCCATAGTCTTTTCTCTTCCGTTGTTGCGGCTATGCAAAGCGTTTGGCTTCCGATGTCAATGTCCTTTCGATTTCTAATTAGAAGTTTTCCCGCCCATAGCCTAGGTCTTAAATCTTCCGACTCTGATGTGCTTAAGTGTTTTCACATTATCCTTTTCCTGTTAAGACCCGCTTATGCAGCTGTGAATAGGTCTACCCTGTCCATGTTAGCATTCTAAGCCGTCGATGAGTGTTTATTTCCCGTCATTGGTTTTTCCTTTGAACCCTTAGGCGGACGAGATAGTGGTGTTAGCACTTGTAAAATCCTCGTAACCATGATGTCATACATGGATTTCCCTGCTACTTAGCCGTTTTGGTTGATAAAATTTAATGTAGTTTTATTTTATTAAAAAATAAATAAAAAATAAAATACAGCCCCATGAATGATAGATGTCGTTTTATTGCAAGAAGATCCAAAAGACTGTTCATGCTGCCGCAGCGCAAAGGTATAGATAGAAGACAGGATCGCAAGGAGGGAAAGCAAAGTAGAAGGAGAAGCCAATAATGACAAAGGCACAGACCTGAAAGGTCTATCAGTTACTTAGTGGATCATGAGTATGCACAGAAAATATAAAAGTAGGGATCTGAAACGTTTGAGAGACCGAAAGGTCACGCACTTGGAGGGGGCAGCCCAAGCAGTCAACTGTTGGTTTAAATATTTGAAAGTTAGAATTGAGAGGGGCTTTTTTCCCTTGAAAAAATTGTAAACTAATGCTTGTAAGAGGAACTATTTCATTTTACAACCAGAAATTGCAACTTTTGCCTGTTGGAGAAAGTGCTATGTGGAACATATCAATGCATTTAAATGAGCGATGTTGAATGGGAACTATTTCGTTTTTAACTGTGTTTCATTAATTGTGAGAACGTTCTGAATTCCTAAACCTATGTTCTTGTCTGAATGTTATTTAGTTTTCTTTATGATTTTTTCCACTATGAGTAATGGGAATCTTAACTGTTGATGAGCTATCTTATCATGTATAATTTCATTCATGTTTATATGTTTGGTTATAAGAACAACTATCTGTGATTTTCCATAACATATGGACAGTAGTGCATTACTCATGAATTAACATCCAGCTCTCTAGAGATAGCTTAGTTAGTTTTCCTTTGTTACTGTTTGTATGATTTAGATGCTTGTGAGTTCTAAGACGAGAGGTAAGAACCTGCACATCACGTTGTGACTACTCCCTGCATCCTTCATCACCCTGCATTGTTAAATAGGCACATGCATTTCATACTTTAAGTAAAAAAATACAAAAAATATACATGGCGGACCGGGCCACAACCGGTAAAACCTTTTGTTTGTTACTTGACCTACGGTAGCCGAACCACAAACTGGATGGATTCCCTATACCAAACAGTCATGAGCTAGTTGGGAACGTTGACTGAAGAGAATCCCTTGCTGTTGTTTCCTGCAAATTTTCATGCCTCAATAGTTTCTGGTGCTAGAAGGAGGGCCGCCAGTGCATGGCTAGCCGAGGAAACCCATTTGCCTGAGATTATTCCACCAGTAACAGTTCAGAAATTAGTGGGATTCATAATCCAATTCCGGAAGAAAGGAGTAAAGAACATTTGTTTTCTGTCGACAACGAAGTTGTTAATAATTTGAGAAGACACACCAGGGCATATGTGAAGAATATTGGAAGATTTCCAATCATCCCTGAATTGCCCAGAAGAGAATATAAAAGGAAATATTGTCCCATATTGGAAGACTCAGTGCTGGTTGGGGATTGGGAAGAACTTGTAGAAATAGCCTTACGGGAAGTTGTACTGCCTTTGAACCAAGAAGGTCCCGATAGCCCTCACAGTTCTCCTGTTCACACTCATGTTCATTAACCTCCTCACTCTCCACCCAAACTCATGGCAGGCGTAAACGCCAATCAACCACCCAACCCACCGAATCCACCACCTTCCTGGAGAGCCAGATCACCTTTAAACCTGACACCTCCATTACATGATTTACCTCAAGCCTTTGAAAAGATGTTGCCCAAATTTGACCCAAGTGAAAAGATACTAGTAGACGACCACTTGTAAAGTTTTTATTTGGCAATAGAAGGGTTAAGGGCTGGGGAGTATGAAGATGTAGTTTGCAGACTACTCCGCACACCCTTAAAGGAGCTGCAACATCATGGTATTTTGGTTTTCCTGCGAACTCTATCCATGATTGGGATACCTTCTAAAGGATCTTTAGAAGTAAGTATGTGATCCAAAAGACTCATGCATCCTTCATGAAAGGACTATGCGCTTTAAAGAAAGAGAGAAAAGAGAAGGTTCATAGCTTCACTCAAATATTTGCAACATACCTCAAGAATTTTTCTGAAGCTGACAGCCCTTCAGATAAAGTCCTGATCGAATATTATACTTTGGATTTAGGACCCGAGCTGGCCATGTTTGCCAAAATGAAGGCCAAGCCCACTTTGGCAGAAACTTATGAGGAGGCAGAAAGGGTAGAGGCTGAAAGAGAACGTATCGAATATTATCCTGAATGGTCAGGAGAGAAAGGTGTGGGAAGGAAAGCCTTATTGTTTGCTAAGCCTAAGGAAGAAAAATCACCAGATTTTGAAAGTATGGAAAAAATGATGCAGAAGCTTTCTAACAGAATCATAGACTTGGAAAAAGAAAAGGAAACTCATAAGTTCAACAAGCCCTATTACAAGAAAAGGAAGGATAACAATCAATCCCAAACTCCTCCTCAAAATTCAACATCTATGAATTTAACAGAGGTAGGAATGGACAATTTTTACACGTTCCACCAATAGCCCCACTCTGAAAAGAATTGTCCTAAATGGATAAACTCAATGACGTTGGTTATGAATCAGCTGCTGGATTCTAAATTAACAGAAGATGGAGATGAAGAAAAGAGGGACAGTACCACTTCAACGAAAGAACAAGAAGATGAGACCATGGTTCTGTGGAATTCTATTTCATTATTCGATGCTGAGGAAGAAAAGAATTGGGGATACGAGAGCATCATGGAAACAAACGTTACAACAAGGATCCAAGGTTCTGTTAAAGAAGACAGTCTCATACTCCCCAAAAATCAAAAGGCTGTAGAAAAATGTTAAAAAATTTCAAAATAAGTCCACAGCTGATAGAATTCCCGAATTCACCATTACCAGTCAAGATCCTAGGCAGAATGATATGTTGGCCAATCCCAATGAAGAAAAGATGAATGCTGATAAACCGCATCCCATTGAACCGTAGATGGATTATGACATCGTTGAAGATATAAAGAAGGTAAAGGTGAACGTTTCACTATTTGAAATGTGTAAAGTGCCGCAGCAAAAGGAAAGGTTATTGAAATCGCTCGAAGCATCGGATGAGAGGCTGCTCACTGACAATCGGCCTAAAGAGGAAGAAGAAATCAGAGAAACCAGCATTGGAGGTAAGTCTAAGAACAAACATCCACCTTTCCTCCTCACTTTTGAAATTTTTAATCACAACATACATAATTTCCTGGTAGACTCAGGGGTGTCGATTAATGTCATGCCAATATCAGTCTGTAAAAAGATAAATGGACAGCTTAAGCCATCCACGTGGAGGGTTGTTCAGTTGGACAGGACTAATGTAAAGGTAATTGGTGAGATGGAGGATGTCCTGGTCCGCCTGTCGTCAAATGATAAAGTGTGCCAAGTTATTGATATCATGGTGGTCGACATACCAGACGCTTATGGTCTTGTTCTGAGCAGAGATTGGTCGGCCAAACTAAAGGGATATTTTGCCTCTGATTGGTCACATCTGTGGTTGTCGTATAAAGGGATTCCGAACCAAATTAAGATCTTGAGGGAGCCTCACATGAAATACAATGTTACTCAAATTGAGGAGAAGAATGAACCAGTGGATTCTGTGTTGGGAAATTATTTTATTGAATTGGAGCCAAGAAATTACCAAGCAGAAGAAGCCAGCGACACGTCAGACACCCAGCCTGATCTCCTTCGATTCTCACAGGCTGATGAAATTGACTGTAAAATAGTAGACTTAGCAGTAGGAGTGGATTCGCATGCAATAGTGAGTGATTTCTAGACATTTTTTTTTATGGCTCTAAGACGTTAGAAGGGTCAGGGGCCAAATGTGTCCTAATCGACCCCAAGAAGAATAAACATTTTCTTTCATGTAGATTAAAGTTTGAATGTATGAATAATACAGCTGAATATGAAGCATTGGTGCAAGGTTTAAGGAAAGCGATCGATTTAAAGGTAAGTAATCTGAAAGTTTTTGGAGATTCTGAAATAATTGTAAAAAAAATTCGAAATCAAATACATTGCATTTCCCCTCACTTGAAAGCTTCTCAAAATGAGGTATGGGACCTACTCAAATGTTTTGATGCATTTAATATTATATGAATTCCAAGACTTAAAAATGCAGCAGTTGACTTTTTGGCCACATCAGCTGCTAGGCTTGTACCTACTAATAATCGATGCTCCGTTGAATTGTTTTTCAAGCCCTCGGTCCCTGATATGATTACCAACTTATGAGTGTTCGACGACGATCAGTATATTATAGAATGCTTAACAAGTGACGAAGTATTTTAAAGGGGCAATTATAGATGATGAAGAGCATCAGGCCAAGCTGAAGTATGATAATTTCATCCCTAAAGGAGTCAGAACCTTAGAAAGAATGTTTGATTTAAATGAAAAATTTAGGAGATCGGCAAACATGAAGACTCACAACTCGTCTCTATAGTATGAGCTAATAAATTTAGGGACTGAGACAAATCATAAATATGTGAATCTTGGCAAATGTTGTTCACCAGCAGAAAGAGATAAGTTCATCTGTCTTTTTAATCAATATAAAGAATTGTTTTCCTGGACATATGCAGATTTGAAGACATATGACACCAGCATCATCCAGCATGTTATCCCAATCAAAGCTGGTGTCAAACCTTATCAGCAACCTTTAAGGAAAATGCACCCCAAATTGGAACCTCTGATCCAGAGTGAAGTTAAGAAATTATTGAATTCTAGGATCATTTTTAAGGTTAGACACTCGGAATGGGTCTCAAATCTGGTACCAGTGAGGAAAAAATCTGGAGAAATCAGGCTATGCGTGGATTTCAGGAATTTAAACCATGCCTCAGATAAAGATAACTATCATGTTCCACCTATGGAGCAACTACTACAAATGGTCTCAGGTTTTGAACTATTTTCTTTGTTAGACGGTTTCTTAAGCTACAATCAAGTATTAGTGGCCGAAGAAGACAGATTGAAGACAACATTCCGAACCAGATGGGGAACCTTCGCTTACAGAAGAATGCCCTTTGGGCTTATAAATGTTGGAGCTACGTTCCAGAGGGCTATGGACATAGCTTTCCGAGGTTTGATTGGACGTAGTGCTGTAGTGTACCTTGATGATATTACGATATTCTCAAAGAGGAGAGGAGAGCACGTGTTTCATTTAAGGCATATTTTCGAACGCTGTCGGAAATATGGCATCTCACTCAATCCCAAGAAATGTGTGTTCACTGTTACAGAGGGAAATTTGCTGGGTCACATAGTTTCAAAGAACGGAATCTCTATAGATCCGAAAAGAATTAAGGCTATTGAACAGATCCCCTTACCCCATAATAAAAAGGGGATGCAATCATTTATGGGAACCATAAATTTCATACGAATATTTGTGCCAGATTTCGCTCAGATTGTCAAACCTCTACAACAAATAGTGAAGCAAAGTGCACAGTTCAAATGGACTGAGATTGAGAAGAATGCATTTAGCAAGATTAAAACTGTTGTTGCACATGCACCCTCCCTAAAAAGTCCAGATTTCGATAAAGATTTTATTCTACATACTTTTGTATCTGATGATTTTCTAGTAGCTGTGCTTACTCAAAAGAAGATGGGGGGGATGAATTCCCAATATCTTTCATGAGCACTGGTCTACAAGGGGCCGAATTAAATTACCCAGCTATTGATAAACAAGCTTATGTAGTATTCAAAGCAGTGAAACAATTCAGGCCCTACATATTAAAAAATCGAACCAAGGTGATCGTCCCATACCCAGCTGTGAGGTCCCTTTTTGTACAGAAGGAGTTAGGAGAAAGAAGGGGCAATTGGGTAACAGCCCTTCAAGAGTATGACCTTGAATTCAAGCCAACTTCTATAGTTAAAGGGAAAGGGTTGTGCAGAATAATGACTGAAAATGGGAACAATGAAGAACATGCCTGGGAAGATGAGGCTGAATTACATTTGATGGATGTATGCCCTTTGTTTAAAGATCCTGAATCTTGTTATAGAGACCTCGTGCATTACCTGCAAGCAGGGTTGTTTCCAGAACATTGGAATTCTAAGAAAAGAAGAGCGTCGTGTCTCAAATCATCCTCCTATCAAATTGTTGAAGGAATATTATTCAGAAAAAACTACGACGAAGTCCTTCTTAGGTGCCTAGAGAAAGAAGATGCAATGAAAGTAATGACTGATTTGCATGACGGGCCTGCTGGGGGACATTTTTCAAGAGATATCACTGCTCACAAAATTCTCAGGGCCGGTTACTATTGGCCCATGCTTTTCAAATATGCACACGCCCATGTGCGGAAGTGCGACATTTGTCAAAGGTGTGGTGGAAGACAATCTAAAGCAGCCGCACCGCTGAAGCCGGTGATGATCATGGAGCCGTTTGAGCAATGGGGGTTGGATATCATTGGGGAGATAAAGCTGAAATCCTCCCTACAACACAAGTACATTCTGACCGCGACCAATTATTTCACCCGCTGGGTTGAAGCCATCCCACTGCGCAAAATAAATGAGGATGCGGTCATCAGCTTCCTGCAGGACCATATTATGACCAGGTTTGGAGTTCCAGTTTCTTTGGTCTTTGATAATGCTACTTACTTTTCATAGATTAAATTAACTGCTTTCGCTCATGAGAAAGGAATAAAGTTTCATTATTATGCTAATTACTATCCACAAGGAAATGGCTTGGCTGAATCCACTAACAAAAATCTGATTAGAATTTTAAAGAAGACCATAATAGAAAACCAGAGGAGTTGGCACTCAGCGCTACCAAATGCCCTTTGGGCTGATAGAGTCACCCCCAAGTCTTCGATAGGAGTGTCTCCATATACCCTTGTGTATGGTAAAGAAGCCATTATCCCCCCCAATATCATGCTACCCTCTTCAATAATAGCTCAAGAATCTAGAGGGTCGGATGATGAAGTTTTGCAAATAAGGATATATAACCTCCTGAAAGTAGAAGAGGCTCGGTCTAGAGCCAGAGAGCGCTTTAAGAAACAACAAGAGGTAATAACGAGATGGTTCAACAAGCACAAGGCAGAAATAAAGGACTTTGAAGTGGGAGATTTGGTCCTCAAGTAGGACCACCCCCATGATGAGAAAGGGAAACACACGAAATTCCAGTAGTTGTGCGTAGGTCCTTTTCAGATCGTGGCAAAGTTTGGCCCTTCCACTTATAAGTTGCAATATCTACAAGGGTGGGAAGAGAGCTTACCAGTAAATGGTTTAGTTCTCAAGCCTTATTTTTCCTGAGTTTTGTTTGTGTTCTTCTATCTTGTATATAAATAATCCGGCTTGGTCGTCTTTTTGAGTCATGTTTTTAGTTTTGTTTCAGTTTAAGTTTTTTTTTATATTTCAATAAAGGAAATAAACCTGCGGTTGCATGGAGAACATCAAAATTTTTGGGTATGATTAACATTCTTGGGTATAAGGCTGTATGTTGTTGTTTGTCTAAAAAGAACTCCTTCCAGTTTAGCATTTTTCTCAAATAGCTATGTACACGTTGAATTCCTGCTTAACCCCTGTAAAATAAACCAGAATCAGAGGGTTTGGAATACTATTTTGAGGCTCCATCCATGTCACATTTAAGAATTCCTAGGGGGTGATAGTCAAGGGCCCATGGAAAGGAGCAAGGTAAACAGTATATTAAATACAAATGATCCCATGCCAAGAAATGAACGCCAAAAGGCAGATAAGAGTCAAAAAACTCCTATGAAATCATTATACATCAAAATAAATGCTGAACTTATAAGTACTAAGTCACCGAAAGCTTCTCTCCGTCCGTGAGCTGAAACGTGAATACGCCTCTCACACAAAAGGACACTTGGGATAGAGGAGCCTGAATTAAAATTCAGAAAGAAAGGCATGAAGGAGGACTCATATGAAAAGGACAAAAAATCCAAAAGCACAAAAGTGCTAAAATGGCATGGGAATGAGGAACAAATGAATATTCCTGTTTACCACATCCTACAATCCTGTGGTGTCCAAGATTCCAGCTTCCTAAAGACAAAATTAACAATGAAACTCATCTTTTGGCCTCAACAAAGTTATCCGGACTCGAAAATCTTGGTTTCCAATCTCCCAAATTGGACTATCATCAATGATTAAAGGTACATACATCTGCCATTTGAGAAATCCAGATAGCTAGAAGAATTCAATAAGTTCGTTTGTTGTTAAACAGTTTGACACTCAAGGAAGAATCGCCAATTGTTGCAGCTGCAACTGTTCTCCCCAATTTTTTTCAAATTTTGGCCCCCTCCTCATGATCTAGTGTTGCTTTGAATCGTTTGGATCCGTGAAATTTCTGGTCATGCTTTATTTTTGAACGATTTGTTGAAGATTAACTCTCATCCTATTTTTGGAAGTTACTTGTGTTTTGAAAATTGGGTGGGTCACAGATTTTGAGTTTGGGCTTTGCTAGTCGATCAGATCAATTGTTCTTCGAAAGGTCGCTATTTCGGAAGTAAAACAGGCTGTTGACTGTCACTGAATTTAAAGCTGTTTCGAACACTTAATATTTTTCATAGATCGGGCATCAAATTATGTTTGATTGGAGATTGTTGTATGTTTGTTCTCTACCGTTGCGGCTCCGGAAGCAGCTAAGCACTCGAAGTGTAAAGCGATCCGACCACCGATGCGTGTCGTCCTTTTAGTCGCATGTCCATAGTCTTTTCTCTTCCACCGTTGCGGCTATGCAAAGTATTCGGATTCCGATGTCAATGTCCTTCCGATTTCCGATTGGAAGTTTTCCTTCCCATAGCCTAGGTCTTAACTCTTCCGACTCCGATGTGCTTAAGTGTTTTCACAGTATCCTTTGCCTGTTAAGACCCGCTTATGCGGCTGTGAATAGTTCTACCCTTCCGATGTTAGCATTCTAAGCCGCTGATGAGTATTTATTTCCCGTCATTGGTTTTTCCTTCGAACCCTTAGCCGAACAAGATAGTGGTGTTAGCAGCTGTAAAATCCTCATAACCATGCTGTCGTACATGGCTTTCCCTGCTACTTAGCCATTTTGGTTGATAAAATTTAACGTAGTTTGATTTTATTAAAAAAAAAAAAAATACAGCCCCATGAATGATAGATGTCGTTTTATTGCAAGAAGATCCAAAAGACTGTTCATGCTGCCACGGCGCAAAGGTATAGATAGAATATAGGATCGCAAGGAGGGAAAGCAAAGTAGAAGGAAAGCCAATAACGACAAAGGCACATACCTGAAAGGTCTATCAATTACTTAGTGGATCATGAGATCGCACAGAAAAGATAAAAGTAGGGATCCGAAATGTTTGAGAGACCGAAAGGTCACGCACTTGGAGGGGGCAGCCCAAGCAGTGAACTGTTGGTTTAAATATTTGAAAGTAAGAATTGAGAGGGGCTTTTTTCCCCGGAAAAACTTGTAAACCGATGCTTGTAAGAGGAACTATTTCATTTTACAACCAGAAATTGCAACTTTTGCCTGTTGGAGAAAGTGCTATGTGGAACATATCAATGCATTTAAATGAGCGATGTTGAATGGGAACTATTTAGTTTTCAACTGTGTTTCATTAACTGTGAGAGCGTTCTAAATTACTGAACCTATGTTCTTGTCTGAATGTTCTTTAGTTTTCTTTATGATGTTTTCCACTATGAGTAATGGGAGTCTTAACTGTTGATGAGATATCTTATCATGTATACTTTTATTCATGTTTATATGTTTGGTTATAAGAATAGCTATCTGCAATTCACCATAACATATGGACAGTAGTGCATTACTCATGAATTAACATCCAACTCTCTAGAGATAGATTAGTTAGTTTTCCTTTGTTATTATTTGTATGATTTAGATGCTTGTGAGTTCTAAGACGAGAGGTAAGAACCTGCGCATCACGTTGTGACTACTCCCTGCATCCTTCATCACCCTACATTATTAAATAGGCATGTGCATTTCATACTTAAATTCAAAAAATACAAAAAATATACACGGTGGAACGGGCTGCAACCGGTAAAACCTTTGTTTTTGTCACTTGACCTACGATAGCCGGACCGCAAACCGGACAGATTCCCTATACCAAACAGCCACAGGCTAGTTGGGAACGTTGACTGGGGAGAATCCCTTGCTGTTGTTTCCTGCGAATTTCCAGGCCTCAACAGAACCCCAAAAGTCCAAAATGTAACCTTAGAAGATGAACCATCATAAAGTTTGCGGCCCCAAGGTGGTAAGTTGAACAATCAACTTCCCGAGGTCATAACTTTTGCATATTATCTCTGATTTGGGCATTCGATAGCTCGTTGGAAAGGACTATCAAATCTTTACAACTTTTTTTCTACCAAATGAATGTAGATGGCAACCATTTGGCCCTGAATCAACAAAAAATGTCGTTTAGGGCCTCAAAATGGCCCTAAAAGTTTAGGACTCGAAAAATTGCAAAAAAATAACTAGGAAACTGCCACAATGGACAATTGTTTTGAGCCAGTGGAATAGGTGGGTGGCCACCGATCCCCATCTGGATCAATCCTCCCTCCTTAGGAAGAAATGGTCTCCATTACATTGAATCCCATATCATATCTCGAACTATGTATTGAGTTGATCTCCTGGTGCGACATTTGTTGAAGTGAAGAGGTTCATTTATTTGGCATCCCGAGAGGGTTGTAATTGTTGTGTGGATTATTTGTTTTTGGAGGAGCACCTTGAATGCGTGGCCTTTCATTGTAGAGGTACTCGAATAGATGAGGAAACAATGGCTCTATATTCTTCTTGTGTCTGATGAGCAGAGACACCCTGTGCAGAGGGTGTGGAGGTCTTTGTGATCTTATGTTCTCCTTCAGACGCAATTGTGAAGAGGAATAATTTTCTGATGTGGGAGCTAATATTCCTACCTTGCAAAACATTGTTAGGTGCAATGGTCTCTAGTATTTGATAGAGTTTTCCTCCCAAATTAATAATGACACTGCGAGGTCGTGACTCATATACAGCATGATGCTTCCACATATATGGTTCTCCTAAAAGAACATCACAGACTTCAAGTGGGGCCACATCACACAATAGCTTGTCTTTGAAAGGCTTGATGCCATATGGTAGGAGGCATTGTTTAGTAATGCGGATACCTTGTCCTTGGCTTAGCCAACCGATGCTGTAAGGTTGCGGGTGTGGTGTTATCTGAAGCTCCAATCTCTTGATGACTTCTGCTGAGATCAGGTTCTTTTGGCTGTCGTTGTCAACAACAAAATGTAGAGGCATCCCCTTCACCCAAATCTGCGAGTGGAATAGGTGCTCCTCTTCCTTTGACTCTTTAGGATCCTTTAGTTGAATCTGTATAGTAGCAACAGTGGCAGCGGGATCTGCATCAATGATCTGCCTCCCATTGTATGCGGCTGTGCCATTGGGTTCGGAATCAGAATCAAGATCTGATTCTGAAGATTTGATCTCGTCCACTAACGACTGCTTTGAGCCACATTCATTAGTGTTGTGCCAAGCGATTTTATGAAATTCGCACCACTTACACGTGTCCTTCTTTGTCTTTCCATCTCCCTTCTTTACTTGTGGCGGATACTAGTTGTCCTTTCCCTGACCTGTGTTTTGTAGGCTAGGGTTTCCCTTGCCCTGCTTCTGCAGTGGGTGCATAGGTCCAGAGTCTCGCTTGTTCTTTTGTCGAAATTTATCCTCGATTTTGATAGCATACTGATAGGTGGATCCAAGTGAAGAGTTGTCAAGGAATTCCATCTCAGTTTGGATGTACCAATGTAGACGACTGTGATATTTCAGAATCAAGTGCCACTCGAAGTCCTTGATACTCAGCTTTGTACATAGGGTATGAAAGTTATTGGTGTACTCTGACACCGTCTGGTCCCTTTCTTGACACAGAATGGTCCATTTTGTGTACTGGTCATCATAGTTTCCCACAGGGTAATACTGTTCCTTGATGGCATCTATGAAAGAGGCCCAATTGGGATTTGTTTCAAACATTCCAGACTCGCCTGATGAGTTTTGCTCACAATAAGTACCCCACCAATTCTGGACATGGGGGACCGCCTTAAGGAGTGCAAAGGTGATCTTTTCTTTGTCGAAAAAATTGTAGATAGAGAAATACCCTTCTACAAAATTCAACCAATTATCTAGGGAATCTACCTCGATTTTTCCTTCAAATAAAGGAATATCAAAGTTAACTTATACCTTGAAGGGAGTTGCATCCCCGAACCGGCTGCTCGTTGAATATGCACTTGCCGCTGCCGGCATTCGCCCAAAAATTTGGACGAAACTATCCATCATCCCATTCCTCTGTCGCTTGAGGGCTTCCTCGAGCAGCGACTTGATAGGATCTCCTGCTCCATCGTCTCTCTTTTCTTCCACCATGGGAGGTCGTTTGGGATGGCGAGAATGATCAAGTGAAACTAGTTCGAGACCAAATCGGACCTCGTCGGGGACATGCGTCGAGAAACAATCAAAGAGCAGATTGCTCTGATACCACTGATCCAGATTTATGTGTGAACAAAATGAAAGAACATATACAAAATCGTAATCACAGACATTTTTCAAAGATAACAGAGATACAGTAAACGCATATTCTATTAAATGGCGGATATAGAATAAACTGTAATACAATTGTTAGAATGGTGGTAGCTATCTCTAAGAAGATATGTGGCTACTACGCTCATCCATGCCAAGATGAATACAAAATGAGGCCAAATGGGCCTATTTATAATAATAATGAGGTGAGAACCCCAAAACCAAAACGTAACCCTAGAAGATGAACCGTCATAAAGCTTGCGGCCCCACGGTGGTAACTTGAACAATAAACTTCCCGGGGTCATAACTTTTGCATAGGATCTCCGATTTGGGCGTTCAATAGCTCGTTGGAAAGGTCTATCTAAGATTTAGAACTTTTGGTCAACCAAATGAATGCCGATGGAAACCATTTGGCCCTGAATCTCCAAAAAACATCGTTTAGGGCCTCAAAACGGCCCCGGAAGTTTAGGACTCTGAAAATTGCAGAAAAATAACTAGGAAACTGCCACAATGGAAAAAAAAATTGAGCCAGTGGAATAGGTGGGTGGCCACCGATCTCCATCTGGATCAATCCTCCCTCCTTAGGAAGCAATGGTCTCCATTGCGTCGAATCCCATATCATATCTCGAACTGTGTGTTGAGCTGATCTTCTGGTGCGACATTTGTTGAAGTGAAGAGGTTGCTTTTCTTTGGCATCCCGAGAGGGTTGTAATTGTTGTGTGGATGATTTGTTTTTGGAGGAGCACCTTGAATGCATGGCCTTGGATTGTAGAGGTACTCGGATAGATGAGGAAACAATGGCTCTGTCTTCTTCTTATGTCTGATGAGTAGAGACACCCTGTGTAGAGGGTGTGGAGGTCTCTATGATCTTATGTTCTCTTTCAGACGCAATTGTGAAGAGGAATAATTTTCTGATATGGGAGGTTATCTTCCTACCTTGTGAGACTTTGTTAGGTGCAACAGTCTCTGGTATTCGATAGAGTTTTCCTCCAAAAGTAACAATGACACTGCGAGGCTATGACTCATATACAACATGACGCTTCCACATATACGGTTGTCCTAAAAGAACATCACAGACTTCAAGTGGGGCCACATCACACAATACGTCGTCTTTGAAAGGCTTGATGCCATATGGCAGGAGGCATTTTTGAGTAATATGGATACCTCCTCCTTGGATTAGCCAATCGATGCTGTAAGGTTGCGGGTGTGGTGCTGTCGAAAGCTCCAATCTCTTGATGACTTCCACTGAGATCAGATTCTTTTGTCTGCCGTTGTTAATAACAAAATGTAGAGGCATCCCTTTCACCCACATCTGCGAGTGGAATAGGTGCTCCTCTGCCTCTGACTCTTCAGGATCCTCTAGTTGAATATTTGTAGTATCAACAATGGCAGTGGGGTCTGCATCAATGATCTGCTTCCCATTGTATGCGGCTGTGGCATTGGGTTCGGAATCCGAATTAGGATATGATTCTGAAGATTTGATCTCGGCCACTAATGACTGCTTTGAGTGACATTCATCAGTGTTGTGCCAAGGGATTTTATGAAATTCACACCACTTACCGGTGTCCTTCTTTGTCTTTCCATCTCCCTTCTTTACTTGTGGCGGAGACTGGTTGTCCTTTTCCTGACCTGTGTTTTGTGGGCCAGGGTTTCCCTTTCCTTGCTTCTGCAGTGGGTGCATAGGTCTAGAGTCTCGCTTGTTCTTTTGTCAAAATTTCTCCTCAATTTTGACAGCATACCGATAGGCGAATCCAAGTGAAGACATGTCAAGGAATTCCATCTCAGTTCATATTTACCGATGTAGACCACTGAGATATTTCATAATCAAGTGCCACTTAGAGTCCTTGATACTCATCTTTGTACGCAGGGTATGAAAGTTATTGGTCTACTCTGACACCGTCTGGTCCCTTTCTTGATGTAGAATGGTCCATTTTGTGTACTGGTCATCATAGTTTCCCATAGGGTAATACGGTTCCCTAACGACATGTATGAAAGAGGCCCAAGTGGGATTTGTTTCAAACATTCCAGACTCGTCTGATGAGTTTTGCTCACAATAACTACCCCACCAATTCTGTACATGGGGGACCACCTTAAGGAGCGCAAAGGTGATCTTTTCTCTGTCGAAAAAATTGTGGATAGAGAAATACCCTTCTAGAACATTCAACTAATTATCTAGGGCATCTACATTGATTCTTCCTTCAAATAAAGGAATATCAAAGTTAACTTGTACCTTGAAGGGAGTTGCATGCCCAAACCAACTTCTCGTTGAGGATGCACTTGCTGCTGTCGGCATTCACCGAAGGATTTGGGAGAAACTATCCATCATCTCGTTCCTTTGTCGCTTGAGGGCTTCCTCGAGTAGCGACTTGATAGGATCTCCTGCTATGTCATCTCTCTTTTCTTCCACCAATGGAGGTCATTTGGGATGGCGATAATGATCAAGTGAAACTAGTTCGAGACCAAACTCTCTATACTCGGACCTCTTCGGGGACATGCACCGAGAAACAATCAAAGAGAAGATTGTTCTGATACCATTGATCCGGATTTATGCATGAATGAAATGAAAGAACATATACAGAATTGTAATCACAGACATTTTTCAAAGATAACAGAGATACAGTAAACACATATTCTATTAAATGGCAGAAATAGAATAAACTGTAATACAATTGCTAAAATGGTGGTAGCTATCTCTGAGAAGAGATGTGGCTACTACGCTCATCCATTCCAAGATAAATACAAAATGAAGCCAAAGGGGCCTATTTATAATAATCCTAAGGTGAGAACCCCAAAATTCCAAAACATAACCCTAGAAGATGAACCGTCATAAAGTTTGCGGCCCCACGGTGGTAAGTTGAACAGTCAACTTCTTAGGGTCATAACTTTTGCATACGATCTCTGATTTGGGCGTTTGATGGCTCGATGGAAAGGTCTATCTAAGATTTATAACTATCGGTCAAACAAATAAATATCAATGGCAACCATTTGGCCTTCAATCTCCAAAAAACTTCGTTTAGGGCCTCAAAACGGCCCCAGAAGTTTAGGACTCGAAAAATTACAGAAAAATAACAAGGAAACTGCCACAATGGACAATTGTTTTGAGCCAGTGGAATAGGTGGGTGGCCACCAATCTCCATCTGGATCAATTCTCCATTCTTAGGAAGCAATGGTCTCCATTACGTTGAATCCCATATCATATCTCGAACTGTGTGTTGAGTTGATCTCCTGGTGCGACATTTATTGAAGTGAAGAGGTTGCTTTTCTTTGGCATCTCGAGAGGGTTGTAATTGTTGTGTGGATGATTTTTTTTTGGAGGAGCACCTTGAATGCGTGGCCTTGCATTGTAGAGGTACTCGGATAGATGAGTAAACAATGGCTCTGTCTTCTTCTTGTGTCTAACGAGCAAAGACACCCTGTGTAGAGGGTGTGGAGGTCTCTGGGATCTTATGTTCTCCTTCAGACACAATTGTGAAGAGGAATAATTTTATGATGTGGGAGCTTATCTTCCTACCTTGCAAGACTTTTGTAGGTGCAACGGTCTCTTGTATTCGATAGATTTTTCCTCCCAAAGTAACAATGACACTGCGATGCCATGACTCATATAAAGCATGATGCTTCCACATATATGGTTCTCCTAAAAGAACATCACAGACTTCAAGTCGGGCCACATCACACAATACCTCATCTTTGAAAGGCTTGATGCAATATGGCAGGAGGCATTGTTGAGTAATGCGGATACCTTGTCCTTGTCTTAGCCAGCTGATGCTATAAGGTTGCGGGCGTGGTGTTGTCAGAAGATCCAATCTCTTGATGACTTCTGCTGAGATCAGGTTCTTTTGGCTTCCGTTGTCAACAACAAAATGTAGAGGCATCCCCTTCACCCACATTTGCAATTGGAATAGGCGCTCCTCTGTCTGTGACTCTTCAGGATATTCTAGTTGAATCTGTGCAGTAGCAATAGTGGTAGTTGGGTCTACATCAATGATCTGCCTCCCATTGTATGCGGTTGTGGCATTGGGTTCGGAATCAGAATCATGATCTGATTCTGAAGATTTGGTCTCAGGCACTAATTACTACTTTGAGTGACATTCATCAGTGTTGTGCCAAGGGATTTTATGAAATTCATACTACTTACAGGTGTCCTTCTTTGTCTTTCAATCTCCCATCTTTACTTGTGACAGATACTGGTTGTCCTTTCCCTGACCTGTGTTTTGAGGGCCAGGGTTTCCCTTGCCTTGCTTCTGCGGTGGGTGCGTAGGTCCAGAGTCTCGCTTTTTCTTTTGTTGAAACTTCTCCTCAATTTTGACAGCATACCGATACGCGGATCCAAGTGAAGATATGTCAAGGAAGTCCATGTCAGTTTCAATGTACCAATGTAGACCACTGCGATATTTCAAAATCAAGTGCCGCTCGGAGTCCTTGATACTCAGATTTGTACGTAGGCTATGAAAGTGATTGGTGTACTTTGACACCATCTGGTCCCTTTCTTGATGCAGAATGGTCCATCTTGTGTACCGGTCATCATAGTTTCCCATAGGGTAATACTATTCCCTGATGGCATCTATGAAAGAGGCCCAAGTGGGATTTGTTTCAAACATTCTAGACTCGTTTGATGAGTTTTTCTCACAATAAGTACCCCACCAATTCTGGACATGGGGGACCGCCTTAAGGAGCGCAAAGGTGATCTTTTCTTTGTCGGAAAAATTGTGGACAGAGAAATACCCTTCTAGAACATTCAACCAATTATCTAGGGCATCTGCATCGATTTTTCCTTCAAATAAAGGAATATCAAAGTTAACTTGTACCTTGAAGGGATTTGCATCCCTGAACCGACTGCTTGTTGAAGATGCACTTGCTGCTACCGGCATTCGCTGAAGGATTTGGGTGAAACTATCCATCATCTCGTTCCTCTGTCGCTCGAGGGCTTCCTTGAGCAGAGACTTGATAGGATATCTTGCTCCATTATCTCTCATTTCTTCCACCATGGGAGGTCATTTGGGAGGATGAGAATGATCAAGTGAAACTAGTTCGAGACCAAACTCTCTGTACTCGGACCTCGTCGGGGACATGCGTCGAGAAACAATCAAAGAGCAGATTGTTCTGATACCACTGATCCAGATTTATGCTTTAACGAAATTAAATAACATATACAGAATCATAATCACAGATATTTTACAAAGATAACAGAGATACAGTAAACACATATTCTATTAAATGGCGGAAATAGAATAAACTGTAATACAATTGCTAAAATGGTGGTAGCTATCTCTAAGAAGAGATGTGGCTGCTACGCTCATTCGTGCCAAGATGAATAAAAAATGAGGCCAAAGGGGCCTATTTATAATAAGAATGAGGTGAGAACCCCAAAATTCCAAAATGTAACCCTAGAAGATGAACCGTCATAAATTTTGCGGCCCCACGGTAGTAAGTTGAACAGTCAACTTCCCGGGGTCATAACTTTTGCATACGATCTTCGATTTGGGCATTCGATATCTCGTTGGAAAGGTCTATCTAATATTTACAACTTTTGGTTATAAAAATGAATGTTGGTGGTATCCATTTGGACCTAAATCTCCAAAAAACATCGTTTAGGGACTCAAAACGGCCCCGAAAGTTTAGGACTCGAAAAATTACAGAAAAATAACTAGGAAACTGCCACAATGGACAACTATTTTGAGCCAGTGGAATAGGTGGGTGTCCATCAATATCCATCTGGATCAATCCTCCCTCCTTAGGAATCAATGGTATCCATTACGTCGAATCCCATATCATATCTCGAACTGTGTGTTGAGTTGATCTCCTGGTGCGACATTTGTTGAAGTGAAGAGGTTTCTTTTCTTTGGCATCCTGAGAGGGTTGTAATTGTTGTCTGGATGATTTGTTTTTGGAGGAGCACATTTAATGCGTGGCCTTGCATTGTAGAGGTACTCGGATAGATGAGAAAACAATGGCTCTGTCATCTTCTTGTGTCTGATGAGTAGAGACACCCTGTGCAGAGGGTGTGGAGGTCTCTGTGATCTTATGTTCTCCTTCAGACACAATTGTGAAGAGGAATAATTTTATGATGTGGGAGCTTATCTTCCTACCTTGTGAGACTTTTTTAGGTGCAGCTATCTCTGGTATTCGATAGAGTTTTCCTCCCAAAGTAACAATGACAATGTGAGGTCGTGACTCATATATAGCATGACGCTTCCGCATATATGGTTCTCCTAAAAGAACATCACAGATTTCAAGTGGGGCCACAGTACAAAATACCTCGTCTTTGAAAGGCTTGATTCCATATGGTAGGAGGAATTGTTGAGTAATGTGGATACCTCATCCTTGGCTTAGCGAACCGATGCTGTAAGGTTGCGGGTGTGGTGTTGTCGGAAGATCCAATCTCTTAATGACTTCTGCTAAGATCAGGTTCTTTTGGTTGCCATTGTCAACAAAAAAATGTAGAGGCATCCCCTTCACCCACATATGCGAGTGGAATAGGTACTCCTCTACCTCTGACTTGTCAGGATCCTCTAGTTGAATCTGTATAGTAGCAACAGTGGCAGTGGGGTCTGCATCAATGATCTACCTCCCATTGTATGCGGCTGTGGCATTGGGTTCAGAATCAGAATCAGGATTTGATTCTGAAGATTTGATTTCGGCCACTAATGATGACTTTGAGCGACATTCATCAGTGTTGTGCAAAGAGATTTTATGAAATTCACACCACTTATCGGTGTCCTTCTTTGTCTTTCCATCTCCCTTCTTTACTTGTGGCAGAGACTAGTTGTCCTTTCCCTGACCTATCTTTTGTGGGCTAGGGTTTCCCTTGCCTTGCTTCTGTAGTGGGTGCATAGGTCGAGAGTCTCGCTTGTTCTTTTGTTGAAATTTCTCCTCGATTTTGACAGCATACCGATAGGAGGATCCAAGTGAAGAGATGTCGAGGAAGTTCATCTCAGTTTGGATGTACTGATGTTGACCACTGCGATATTTCAGAATCAAGTGCCACTCAGAGGCCTTGATACTCAGCTTTGTACGCAGGGTATGAAAGTTATTGGTGTACTCTGACACCGTCTAGTCCCTTTCTTGACATAGAATGGTCCATGTTGTGTACTGGTGATCATAGCTTCCCACAGGGTAATACTGTTCCCTAATGGCATCTATGAAAGAGGCCCAAGTGGGATTTGTTTCAAACATTCCAGACTCATTCGATGATTTTTTCTCACAATAAGTACCCCACCAATTCTGGACATGGGGGACCGCCTTATTGAGCGCAAAGGTGATATTTTCTTTGTCGAAAAAATTGTGGACAGAGAAATACCCTTCTAGAACATTCTACCAATTATCTAGGGCATCTGCATCGATTTTTCCTTCAAATAAAGGAATATCAAAGTTAACTTGTACCTTGAAGGGAGTTTCATCCCCAAACCGGCTGCTCATTGAAGATGCACTTGCCGTTGTCGCCATTCGCCGAAGTATTTGGGCAAAACTATCCATCATCTCGTTCCTTTGTCGCTCGAGGGATTCCTCGAGCAATGACTTGATAGGATATTCTGCTCCATCGTCTCTCTTTTCTTTCGCCATGGGAGGTCATTTGGGATGGAGAGAATGATCAAGTGAAACTAGTTCAAGACCAAACTCTCTATATTCGAACCTTGTCGAGGACATGCGCTGAGAAACAATCAAAGAGCAGATTGCTCTGATACCACTGATCTGGATTTATGCATGAACGAAATGAAAGAACATATACAGAATTGTAATCACAGAAATTTTGCAAAGATAATAGAGATAAAGTAAACACATATTCTATTAAATGGCGGAAATAGAATAAACTGTAATACAATTGCTAGAATGGTGGTAGCTATCTCTGAGAAGAGACGTGGCTGCTATGCTCATCCGTGCCAAGCTGAAAACAAAATGAGGGCAAAGGGGCCTATTTATAATAATAATGAGGTGAGAACCCCAAAATTCCAAAATGTAACGCTAGAAGATGAACCATCATAAAGTTTGCGGCCCCACGGTGGCAAGTTGAACAGTTAACTTCCCGGGGTCATAACTTTTGCATACGATCTTCGATTTGGGCGTTCAGTAGCTCGTTGGAAGGCTCTATATGAACTTTAAAACTTTTGGTCTTTCAAATGAATGTTGATGTTAACCATTTGGCCATAAATCTCCAAAAAAATTCGTTTAAGGCCTCAAAACGGCACCAGAAGTTTGGGACTCGAAAAATTACAGAAAAATAACTAGGAAACTGCCACAATGGTCAATTGTTTTGAGCCAGTAGAATAGGTGGGTGGCCATCGATCTCCATCTGGCTCAATCCTTCATCCTTAGGAAGCAATAGTCTCCATTGTTTTCAATCCCATATTGTTACGGAGATAAATTCATATGGCTTGGGGTACCACAACAGACAGCTTTGACTCCAGAAATCAATCTTTCCCAATATGCAATAGAAATAAAATGTCTAACACTAAAGGATCAGACCTTGTACCTTATTCCAAATGGTTGAAGTAGATCCCCGTTGAGCTTTCCAATCTTCAGCTTGAATTGATATAATACTTCCTCAACAACAAGTAAATAATATAAGCATACTATATATCATGGTGTTAGATCTCTTCTAGCATATAGTAAAAGCATTTGACATATTCCAATGGATACAATATTCAATCAAATACACATCATTGGACAGGAAAAGATAGTTCTTATTAATATAAATCAGATATTACAAGATAGATACAACCTCTAACGGCACGTCTGTGAACCGGAGAAACTGAATCCCCCACTTGGGCCTCCACCACCTCAATCCTCCATCTCACGATAACAAGCTCACTAGCAAAAGGCAAGCTTGGGAAGAACACAAAAGTGCTCCAAAGGGACAAAGGGATTCAGAATCAAGTATAAATTCTGGCAACAATGGACTATAGTTTCTTTGCTTTCAATCTCTCTATATGCCTTCAATGTACTAAGGGGTTCCTATTATAGCTTCACAAGGGATAATGAAGGGTCGAATCCGAGCGATCTCAAGGAATATGGAAGGCCAGGAGTTGAATGAGTCAGATCCATGTCAAGGAAAACTCCAAAAGGATTTGGATTATGCACACATCCCGATGTACATGGTTATATGGGTAAAACCCGTGTATGTACGCGGTTATCGGGTAAAAAGCCGCGTATATCATTTTTCATATAGTTTTAGGGATGATCAAGGAAACATCAAAGGATAAAAGATGGTCCATGGGGTCTAAAGAGTCTGCGGCGGGATAGGGGAAGGCCATACAAAGTGTGATTCACCTGGAGTGGTGAAATCCGCTATAACAGATGCCCCCTAATGTGTGAGGTCAGAGGGGTCATACGATGGCCGAAATACAATATAAGTCCATCCCATAAGTGGAGTGATGAAGGATCCCAAATGGAAGACCAGCCACCCAATCAGCATAGTACAATGATACAACTCTGCATATAACTGCAAGTACATATAGCAGTCCCGGATACATAAGAGTACAATGGCCATGAATAGGCATAATACATGATATCACATATGTGGTCATCACCACGTACAATATACATAGATCAGAATCTCCATGATGAAGATATACAAAGGACCATGATCTCCAAAATGGCTGAAGATATACAATAGATCAAGATCTCCATGGTGGCTGGACATATCTAACATACACTGGAATGAAGTCACGAGCTGAAATCTCATGAACGCTGGCACGATCAAGGAGGTAGCATATAAGAGATCCCACTAGTCTAGAAGGTCTTCTACACAAACTGCTACGAGTACATGTCCTACTATGCAAATAGAGGCATCGAGGTTGAACATAGTAGTCCATCGTCTGATTACCGGTCATTGATGTATACCATTAATAGATGCGAGATTAACCACCGATAATGAAAATGGGAATCAAGGTACTAGAGTGCAAACTAACAAGTGTGAATAGATGTGTTGAGGTCGAACACTTGAGAGAATCCATTGATCAGGGGACATTGATGTATTCCCAAGAAAATGTCAATGGTGAGAGAACCTACCACTGATGACTGCAAGTCTCAAAGCACTCAAAATGACTCTAGATTCCAATCCCAGACTAAATTATCTGAAGTCGATGGGATGAAATCCACTGCAAGGAGGGCATTAAGGCATCCCTCATCATCCAACATGAGGTACTCAGCCAAGCTGTCTAATGTGGAAGGACTCGATCATAAGGTGCACGAACCAGTAACTGTACTGGGAATGGCCGACATGCAAAGTCAAGATAACTGAGGAATGGTCGACATAGGTTTCAACTTCCTTCGAACAAGAGAATAACGGCATATGGTGACTGAATGAAGGAAGCATAGACTCGATATACAAACTGGGACATCTCTGTGACATAGGAGGAATCAACAGAGGCTCCATAGGGACTGGAAGCTTAACCAGTCGGTGGAGATAAACTCAGATAAATGAGTACAGCTCCTAAGTCAAACTATAACCCAACCAATGGATGTGATATACAGTGCTCTGTTCGAAGGCGATACGACGCGACAGCTGCCAAAGATAACATCTTTCCTTGTCCAGATTTTTGGTTTTTTGATTTTTTTGGACTTTTTTCAGTTATTTGAAAAGCTTGAAAAAAGAATAAACTAGATTTATAGTTACAAACTAGGAGGAGACGAGTGTCATCAGGGAAAACAAACTAGTTCCAAGCAGTGGAACATACCTATGCTCAATGCAAGGTACATGTGTAGGATATCGACACTCGGGGGAAAATCCCCTCCCGGTAAAAAGGGAATCAAGCTGCAAAGGATATAAAAATGACTCTGCATGGCTAGACATGAGACAAGCTCCGGCTATATGGCTGAAACGCAATGTCAGGGGAGCCGACATAAAGCTCAATAAGGCAGGAAAAGCTCATGATAATGCATTCACAACTTGACGTAAGGGGAGTCCAGAGGAAAACAGGCCAGCATAAGATCAAGAGGAGTATGAGGCTCTTGTGAAATGTCATGGAAGTACTATACAACGCACTCCCACACCCTAACGGAGAAAACATTGGCATGGGCACCAAATGCAAATAAGGCGCTAACTAGGGTACCCATGTAAGGTGAAGCTCTACCACTCACATTATTCCACTTCTAAAGCAGCAAGAAGGTTCCGTGACATAATAGAGTGGGTTCATACCTAAGATCATGGTGACATGGTCATAAGGTCATGCAAAATGTAAACGGTGGTGAACCTAACCTATATGCCAATGTAGACGTTATACCTGAGATCAGTACGAACGGGTCAATCCAATGGATGAAACGACACTAAAAATGGTCTTCTACACCACAAATTATGTTAGAAACGGTCCAAAATGGTTATAAACTGTCAAAACTATAGGAAAGGGGGTAAAAATTTTCAAATATTTGAAAAATTTTCTATAAAGAGTAAAAAACATAAATCATTTGAAACTTTTACCCATTGGAGCTCTGATTTTCAACTGCAACTTCCAGGAGATCCATCCAGCGGAATTCACAACCATTTCTTCCAGGTAGTTACTCATGCTCTCCTCATGCATTTCAATATAATTTTTGTTGATTTTCATGGTGAAATGAGGTAGTTTAGGCCATCGCTACATGAGCGCTGTGGCCCACGCAGATATCCAATCTTTTTCCATGTATAGGGATGGCTATACACGGAAAAGAGGATAGAACCCGTGTACATACGGGACTGTTTGCAAAACAGTCGCGTATGACGCCGTGAAAGTAAATTTATAAGAATCTCTTGGGCAATATGGAAAATTCTCTTGCAGGATGGTGCTAAAATGGAGAGAGCACGAGCATGGTGAAGTAGAGGAAGCTGTAAGGGATGACGTGATGGCTCAACAAGCTCTTCGAGCATGCGAACTCTACAAGTTTTGGTGCCTTGGTGGTTTGAGGGCCAAACCAAGACTGCTTGGGATGCTGGTAGACTATTGGGATCCAGAATCAGAGTCCTCCAGGATAGATGGGATGTCTCTCACCATAGAGGTGGAAGACATATACTTTATCACAGGTCTATCTAGACGAGGGGAGGTGGTGAACCTTCGTTCCCGAGGTGGACCAGGCGGTGGGCTTACTATCGATGAGTACGTAGCTGTGTACTGCTACCCAAATATTGAGAAGGTGGGAAGTCAAGTCCCCACCAATGCTATACAGGTGCTGGGCCTAAAGGCCATACTACTGACGCTGGGTAGGATAGCAGGCTTAGCCTCACTCCATCAGACCTCGCGGCCACTGATGTTCTATGTGGTGGAGTGTATGAGACCGACCATATACGAATGGAGTACTACACTACTAAGCAACATGAAACACCAGCTCAGTGAGTGTAAGGCAGGAAGGATACAGAACTTCAGGTTCAGTAGCATATTGAGCATGTTTTTCTTTGAGCGTGTTCCAGGATTGAGCCCTAGAGTGGATGTTCCTCTCCACGGGGTTCGAGATCCGGACCAACGACGTTGGGAAGATGCTATGCGCAGACTGGGGGGTGGTAGGGTGGCCAACCCATATCCAGTTGACTTCTTTCCATGGTGGCGATGACAGATTGTTTCCATAGATGACTACCCTTATGGAGGGATATATTTCCTGGGGGATCCGAACATGCCATTGCCACTAGGATCGGCATATGGAGAGATAGGTACCGAATCTCGAATCTCACTCTTTTTCAAATTTTTTTGAGTTATTTAATTTTTTTGTATTTTCTTGATTATGTGGAATCAAAAAGACATGTTTTTGCGTGACAACACATAGTGACATAAACCATTCATGTGTAGATGTGGGACCACGGTGACCAAAGGGCTTCCCACGTCATCGACGGAGGGGAAGAGGGGATGACATCACAGGTGTGGATGCGGATTGAACGCTCCAGAGCATTCATACCAACTTCGTGCTACTGACTCATAGGGTTCCCATGGTGCAAGTCGAGGACTTGCCTGAGGCCATGCAGCGACAGGTGGTGGGCGTGCCACGTGCATGGGTGCGTTTATTCCGGCGGCTAGCTAGAGCCGTAGTGACGTATCATGATCACAACCCTCCCCCTCCACAGGATTAGATACCTGGGAGTGTATATGTTTTGTACGACTGTGTATTATATGATGGAAGCTTTGAAAGCTCCACTTTTGTATATGACACTATGTATTACCACATTTTTTTTTATATATAAAAGGTTTTATGGTGATCGGTTTATTTATTTACATGTGTAAAAATGTTTGTGATTAATTTATTATGAATGAAACAAATGCCAATCTAACACGTAGTTAGCATATGAGTCAGCAACTTGATTATCATTTCTTAGAATGTGTATATATGTGATACTGTCAAATTGTCATTCTAACAATCTCACACGTAAGAATCTTCTCAATAACGTCGGATCTCTAACATGGTACAAACCATTGAGCTGTGAAACTACTAACTCCAAAACAAGACGTACCTCAAGAGATAGAACGCCATGTGAAACGGCATCCCGTAGAAGCTCGATAATGGCACTATATTCAGCAACATTGTTGGAAGATGGCCGTAGACATACACCTCCTGAAGACAGTACCTGACCCATAGTATTATAAATCACCCAAGCAGCAGAGGCTGAGTGCTGAGTGTGACGGCTTGCACCATCCACGAATCCTATGTAGGTGGAAGATTCCATTGACATCTGCCAAAAGAAATGGAAACTAATCACAAACCCGATCACGATAAGAAAAATACCTAACTATGCAAAGTTGTACAATAATATACAACAAGCAGCCTTGGCTAAATATCATGCATAGTATTTTTTGAGATAAATCCCATTTCTAGGCTCCACCAAAGCTATGCCTTCATAGTCGACTAACTCATAGTCACCCTTCTCTAAGACACGCTTGACCATGTAAGGACCACGCCACATAGGATTAAATTTCCCTACCCCCAAGGGTTCTTTCGATTGATCCCACAAAAGGACCAAGTCTCCTTCACTAAACACTCTTGGACGGACAAACTTGTCATATTGGACCTTAACGCGACACTTATTAACCTCTAGAGCCACCAAGGCATCTCGACGCTGCTCATCAAGTTGCTCGAGGTAAACCAAACGCTCCTCCAAAGGTGAAGTGTTTGGTAAGATTTCCATAGCTAGATTCAACGAAGGAATCTCGCATTCAACCGGCAATATCGACTCCATTCCATGCACAAGCTGATATGGAGAAAAACCAGTGGCAGTCTTAACCGTGGTTTGATATGCCCACAAAGCAGAGTATAACATAATATGCAATTCGTCTTGCTCTGTGCGATGGTTCGTTGGAGAATGGACTTAAGTGAGTTATTCACTGCTTCCACCTGTCCATTCACTTGGGGGTAGTAAGAAGAGGAGTGCTCTTGCTTATACCCTAAATTGGATGCCAACTCTTCCCTCATATAGTTTTGAAAGTGCGAGCCATGGTTAGTGACAAGATCTTTCGGAATCCCAAACCGAGTAATGATTTGGTTGAATATGAAGTGAGTGGCTGTCTCACTGTCGAATTTTACTGTAGGCATTGCCTCAGCCCATTTCATGAAATAATCCACAGCCACTATAATATGATGGTGCCCCCCAGCCGAAGCTGGGTTGCAATCCATAAAATTGAGCCCCCACTTGGTGAAGGGACCAGCGGTGATAATTGGATGTAACGGGGCAGGCTTTGAGCGCATATTTCGTGCAAACACCTGGCAAGGGTGGCACCTCTTGACCGCATCAACACAATCTTTAAAGATCGACGGCCAGAAATAACCCGCTCTCAAAATATTTTGAGCTGTAGAAAGCCCAGATAAATGACCACCACATGCCCCTCTGTGGCAATCATTCAGCACAACCTCAGCCTCCTCATGAGTTAAACAACCTCGTAAAATGGAATCTACCCCACGATGGTACAAACTATTGTCCACTATAAGGTAGTTCTTAGAGACGTGATGTAATCGTCGTCGTTCATCTCGCGAGAGGTGAGTAGGGTTCCTCTGTGTTTGCAGATATACTATGATATCTCCATACCATGGGTCAGACATTGAGATTAAGAAGATGTGTTCATCGACAAACATATCTTCACAAACCAACTCCTCGGGCTCGCTCGGGAAATCCGATATAAGCTTTACAAAAATTAACGACTTCTTTGACTTTGCTGAAACAAATTCGAGATCGAACTCTTGCAGAATGATAATCCATTTATTATACTTTCCCCCAATCATCATTCATGTGAGGATGAACTGAAACGGATTGACATGGGCCACAACCAAGGTCTGGTGAAGGAGAATATAATGTCTCAAATGCTGAACTACATGTATGGTCGCTAAAGCAAGATTCTCGACATGAGAATAACGAATCTCTGCATCAATAAGGTTTCGGCTCAGATAATATATGACATGCTCCTAGAGCTCCTCATCCTCCTGAACCAATACCATACCAATCGTCTCTAAAGACGCGACCACATATAATAGGAAATCATGGCTATAATCCGGAGGACTAATCACCGGGGCTGATGCTAGGGCTCGCTTAAGTGCATAGAAGGACTCCTGGGCTCGCTCATCCCATTCAAAGGGAGTATCCTTCTTCAAGAGACGCATGAAGCCTCTAGTCAAATTGGCAAAGTTGACCACAAATCTTCGTAAGAAGTTTGCCATACCTTGCAAACATTGAAGATGACGAATGTTCTTCGGGGGAGACAACTGAAGTATTGCCTCAACCTTTAAGGGATCGACTCTTATGCCCTCCTTTGAAATGATGAATCCTAGTAAACAACCTGAGTTCACGCAAAATATGCACTTATGAGGATTTAATTGAACCGAAAAGTGCTGGCATCTTTCGAAGACCAATCTCAAGTGATATGAATGACACATTCTCATACGAGAATGAGCAGTGACGTCATCTAAAAATACTTCAATAATAGACTTGAGATCGTGGAAAATCAAGGTCATCGCCCGCTGAAATGTAGCTCCGGAATTTTTAAGGCTGAAAGGCATCTTCCGATATGCAAACGTTCCCCAAGGACAAATAAATGCAGTCTTGTGTTGGTCCTCAGGTTTAATCTGGATCTGATTATACCCGGAAAATCCGTCCATAAAGGAGAACACCTCGCTACCCACACACTCATCCAAAATATGATCTATAAATTGTGTGGGGAAGTTATCCTTAGGACAGGAACGATTTAAATCATGAAAAAAAGTGCATATTCAGATCGCCCCCTGCTTCTTATCCACCGAAATGGGGTTTGAAACCCACTTCGTCAAGGGAACGGGATAGATGAAACCGGCTTTCAATAGCTTCTCTATCTCTACCTTAATGGCGGGTGCTTTCCTAGGATTCACGGTGCATAAACATTGTCAAACAGGCTTAGCATTGGGGTAAGTCTTAATCTCATGTTCGACAATCCGAGGGTTGATACCTGGCATCTCATCATAAGACCAAGCAAAAATATCACGGAATTCCTTGAATAGCTCAGTATATTCGAGAATCTCAACATGGGAACATTCCGCCCCAATATAGACATTCTCAATGGTGTTAGGATTTCGAGAGATGTTGATAGAAATCGTGGAAGATATGTTCACCATGTTCCCATCAACCATCTGACCAGGAGAGCTTAATGGAATCATGGGACTACCAACCCTCTGACTAAGAATCTCCCTATAATCCTCATGCTCCAAACGGTCAAGCGGTGGAAGAAAATATGATCTATGATGAAGTTCCTCCCATGGCGGCTCAACGCCCGACATAGCCTTGATGATCGCTTCATCTGAAGGGAAAACCGTATTCAGGAAGTTGTGGGAATGAGAAGACTGTACTGCCCATGCCGATAGCACATAGGGGTATTCCTCTTCCATCCGCGAAGAGGAAGAACAAGGCTCTGCAACATTATTAAGATTGGCTTGATAAGCTATCATGGTTGCAGGAAGTGGCACGTTGGTCTCGACAGGCTCACTCGAAATACTCAGTGTAGGAAGAATCCAAGGATCTTCCATATGAGTCATGTCAAAAGACACTAAGGTCATAGAATTCGAAGCCTTATTGGAACAAGATCCTATCATGAGGGCTGGCGCAGGACAACTAAAGCTTCCCATGAGGGATGGATACATTCCTACACCCACACTCCCAGTTGCCGGCTAAGAGTGTTCAACGATCGGGACCGAAGCTCCCGAAGATGTAGTAACAGGGGAATTCTTGAATTTCATTTGATCAATCGTTACAATCTTCCCGTTATGTGGAAAGCATACAACACGGAACAAGAAAGAAGAAACGGCTTGCATACTATACATCCAGTTCCAACCCAGCAAGAGATTATAGTCGAGGGACGCATCAACCACCTCAACCTCTATCGCAATGGTCTTCCCCCCAAAATGGACTTTAAGGGATGGAATGATGCCGTGCATCCTAAAAGATCTCCCATCAAAATTAGCTAACATAGTCGTTGATTTCGACAACTCAGGAGAACCAAGACCCTTCCAACGGGACAAAGGCATCACAGATGCAGCAATGCCCTCGTCAATCACAGTGAACTTGACAATCATATTAAGACATTCTACATGTACCAAAAGCGACACATAGTAGGGAAAGCAAGGCTGATGACCTGCGGTTTCAAATTTGATCACTAAGGAAGAATCATCACTATTCACACCAAGAGCAGAAAGCAAAGCCTTCCTTTGCGAAGGACAACTCTGAAGCACTTCCAATGCAGACATCGCACAAGGAGTATGGCCCAAATCCTCGACAACTGAATAATTCTGGGCGACTCAGACATTTGGATTATGCCCCGAGCGCTTAAGTACCCCCTTAGGAATGCGAGGTGCAGCCTCAGGTTTATCCGCAGGTTTCTCAATGCGCAAAGGGGTTCCTAGTGGATCAGGTTCTTTTCTTGGGTTGGGTTGTGACGATTCATAATCTTTCGCATGAGTCAGAAACTTGGCAGCACGGACCATGTTAATGCACCCATGAGCACTAGTCTCTGGTGGATCATTCTCACTAGATTGCTCCTGGGACTTCGAGGTCATATTCTAGTTATGCGGTAAAGGGTCCGTTAGCACAGTTGGGCCTTGTGCTAAGAGTCTCTAAGCTTCATCAATTCGAGGGCGCAAGTAAGTGAGGTGATCATCCTTACATAGCTTGCAAGGGAACTTAACCTTACGTTTCGCTTGCTTGTCCCCACCAGCATTCTAACCATTCTTGTCATTATTGGTAGCATTCTCATTCCTATTCCCACCCTTTTGATTATTATTCTTACCCTTTTTTCTATTCCGTCCGGGTTGCTGGTTACCCTTATGGTCCGACGATTGCACAGAAAGTACATTCGCCATTTGGGTGGGTTGAGACGAAGTCGTAGCTTGTCCCGAAGCAGACTGGTTGAGCGACAATTGACTAACTTGTTTTGCAACCGAATCTGCAGGTTTTGCACTTGCACAACCCATAATGCCATCGGCATGTGGTCTAGGTTTGACCTTGGGATTGAAACTAGAACGAGGAGCGTTGGGAATAATCTCATACAACAAACCGGACTGAGCATAAATCAAGTCTAGTTCTTGCGCCCTAAAGATTGTTTGTTCCTCATTCTGCACTCTGGATGTAGAAACATCCTTCACGATATATGGCAATAAAGACTTGAGGAACCAATCGAGAAGGAACTCTGGTGGTATAAAAGCTTTAATTAATCTCTTCCATCTACGCCACTCCTGAATATGATAAAAAATATGGGTGGCTTTATCTTGCTGAAATGTCGACAAGAGTTCAGTACCAACATCATAGCGCACTGGTAGCTGGAAGTGATTAAGAAAAGTCATCGCAAGATCGTCGAACAAGGTAAAAGCTCCCTTTGGTAACTCTATATACCATTTCACAGCAGGCCCCATGAGGGTGCATTGAAATAGTCGCAAGCAGACTGAGTCCTGATGTAACGAATTCGAAGAGCACCAAAGGTGAAATGTGGTAATGTGTTCACTCGGATCCTCTCCCAGTTTTCCTTTGAACTTAGGTATGTCCGAAGGAAGCTTGGTAGGGACAGCCGGCCAAGCCGGGTCACGATCCATGGGATCGTTCGTAAGTCTCGATAAGTCAGGAAGGTTAAGTGTCGTGAGGAAAGGGAGCCTAGGATGATGAGGTCGATGGACCACTCCCTAGTTCACATAGGTTTGAGCACCACCATGGCCTTGGCCATAGTGTCCTCCTCCTATCTGACCCGTATAGGGTGACGTGGAAGTACCATAGTAAGGTGGACCTTGACTAGTAGGAGCTATGAAGCCATAATTAGGAGAGTAAGCAGGTTGTTGATACCCACCTTCGTAAGGTGAAGAAACCTGTCCATACTGCGTCCCGTAATAAGGTCCATAGGTCATTGCATGCGATGTCCCATGGGACACTCCGTAGGTAGGAAGATAAGCTCCGGAACTGGGAACATACATACCCGAAGTAGGTATATATGCCCCGGACGTAACAAGCTGACCACTATAAGCATGAATATAGCCTCCCGAAGCAGCAAGTGGTATATGAACTTGAGACACAATAGACTTAGTAACTGCAGCATTGACCTGGCTCGTAGCCATATATCGACTCGAAGGACCATGTGGATAAGGTGGAGGATTTACATTTGAAGAACTCGAAACCGAGAACGAAGGAATCTAAGTAATAAGATATGTACTACCGCCTATCGTCACCCATCACGGACCTGGTATCCTAATCGGATCACTAACCCTAGACCTAGGAGGGGGATGAGATGTAGCTTCCACCACTGGGACGGAAGGTGCAATGTGACTAGTACTCCCAAACCTCTCTGCAAGGTAAGGAATGGGATTGCCCCCAGGCATAGTGCTAGGCTCAAAGTCAGATTCGACATGAAATGTCAAATCGTGCATAGGAAAACCAGTCATAGCATAACTACCATAGCTAGTGCTGGCAGGTTCAAAGTGAGTCTCGGCATCTTTCGGCATTCCATACCGGTAATGTGTCAATGGGGAATCAGCCCTAGGGTGAGTAGGTCTATCGTGCAAAGATCCTATCTAGGAAATCACAGGACCGGACTTAGCTAGGTCAGGTGAAGGATCGTATGTAGGAGTAAATTCCCCATTGTCAACATGAATGGGAGGAGGTGGCTCAGGAATAGTCTCTAAATGATCCTCCATGGTGTGTGAATCAGTGTGTGACATAGTCCGCTTGGAATGTTTAGGTCTCTCTCCCAAAGGAGGAGGAGAAGTGGAAGGCGGAAGTCCTGCTAACCAACGAGAACGGCATGGAACCACACTCGAATCCACAATGACTCAAAACAAAAATAGCAAAGACTCTCTATTTACGTAAACCCTATGCCAACTAGCGTGCAAAGAGAAATCACTAATAAAATCTAAAGCCAAATGCAAGAAAACAAGGGATGGGTAAGTGAGCTCCCGAATGAAGCAGGTATGTCTCATCTAGGAGAGACCTGAGACTCCCATACACAACAAGCGGAGGTACGTAACTAATTATTGTGGCCCTCAGCTTCAACGCGTAAAGCGACTGTGCTGTCTGACCCCAACCTGGCCGAGACACCTGTAGAATAAACTCTACAAGTACCCCCTCGATATCCTAGGTAAGGTCACTAAGGTCACCTCAATATAATCAAAGCTCAGGTGGAAAGTCGCAGGTGGGATTGACCGTATGGGCAGGGCAGCAAAGCCCGAAACTCTCGAAAGAGCCCCCAGATACGAACACAATCCTGGAAATATCTCCGGTGCTACTCAGTTATGACTAGGGGTCATCCCAATCAATAACCACTCACACTACCTCGTGCTTAACTCCTGTTTGAGAGGAGGATCCTGAGAACGATGTTTATACCAAGGATTTCACACACTCCCTAGACAGACACCTAGATGTTGTTTTTTAGTGATCTTGAAGAATTGACTTACAATGAACTATTCCAAGATCCTAAAACCTAAGCTTGTTGGTGCACCCTAGAAAAGAAAAGAGTGTAATTCATTTTAATTAGCGTTTATTTTAGTTGGCTTTATTACTCAAAAATAGGATATGGTCGTGCAACTAGTGGTGTTATGATGCAACATGAAGTAAAATGCACACTGTAACAATCAATGCAAATGCATTGTGTCCATGTAAATAGGGTATGCTACTATGTGAAATGCACAATTCTTCTTCAAATGATGAATGCAAATTTTTCCTATATGAAGTCCTAACTAGTACTCCAAAGTAAATCTAGATCTAGTGCAAGCACAATGCAAAGTGCAAAATGCAATGCATTATGATAAGCAAATGTTTTTGGCTTTTTTGAAAATATAAGAGATGTAAAAAGCAAAAGAATTATTCTACCACCCCCAGACTCTGTAAGCACACATAGACAGCATCCAAGCAAAGCACTAAGGTAAAAGAACTCTAATGCACTAATCTCAAACAAAAAATCGAAAGTGCAATGACAAGAACTTTCCTAAAAAAAAAACATTAGGCTAAAAAAAAAAACGTTTCCGGTCAGAAACAGAGTCAAAACAGACTCAGGCAGTGCCAAAGGAGACTTAGCAACTAACATCATTCACCCAACAACCAATTAACTTCCACAAAAAGGGAAAAATCCAGGGTATACGCGACTATTCGTAGTAAACCCGCGTGTATACACGGAAATCACAGAGAAAACCACGTGTATACGCGACTGTAAATCAAAAACCTGCGTACAGGAAGAAAAGGTGCATAAAAAAAGGCAAACAGACAGGCTAAGACAAAATTCACTCCAATCAGACTCTACCAGGCATACATGCCCCCAGACCCGACACAGAAACAAGAGAGAAAGAGCAATTCAAATACATTGAATGCCGAGAAAATCACCCCCAAAGGACAACTACTAGGAACTCCCCAGCGGAGTCACCAATTCTGTTATGGAGAGAAATTCCTATGGCTTGGGGTACCACAACAGACAGCTTTGACTCCAGAAATCAATCTTTCCCAATATGCAATAGAAATAAAATGTCTATAACTAAAGGATCAGACCTCATACCTTATTCCAGATGATTGAAGTAGATCCCCGTTGAGCTTTCCAATCTTTGGCTTGAATTGATATAATACTTCCTCAACAACAAGTAAACAATACAAGCATACTATATATCATGGTGTTAGATCTATTCTAGCATATATAATCCATAATGTAAAAGCATTTGACATATTCCAATGGATACAATATTCAATCAAATGCACATAATTGGACATGAAAAGATAGTTTTAGGGATGATCAAGGAAACATCAAAGGATAAAAGATGGTCCATGGGGTCTAAAGAGTCTGCAGCGGGACAGGGGAAGGCCATACAAAGTGTGATTCACCTGGAGTGGTGAAATCTGCTATAACACATATCATATCTCGAATTGTGTATTGAGTTGATCTCCTGGTGTGACATTTGTTGAAGTGAAGAGGTTGTTTTTATTTGGCATCCCGAGAGGGTTCTAATTCTTGTGTGGATGATTTTTTTTTGGAGGAGCACCTTCAATGCATGGCCTTACATTATAGAGGTACTCAGATAGATGATGAAACAATGGATCTGTCTTCTTTTTTTGGCTGATGAGCAGAGACACCCTGTGCAGAGGGTGTGAAGGTCTCTGTGATCTTATGTTCTCCTTCAGACGCAATTGTGAAGAGGAATAATTTTCTGATGTGGGAGCTTATCTTCCTACCTTGTGAGACTTTGTTAGGTGCAAGGGTCTCTGGTATTCGATAGATTTTTCCTCCCAAATTAACAATGACACTACGAGGCCATGACTCATATACAGCATGACACTTTCACATATATGGTTGTCCTAAAAGAACATCACAGAATTCAAGTGGGGACACATCACATAATACCTCGTCTTTGAAAGGCTTGATGCCATCTGGTAGGAGGCATTGTTGAGTAATGCGGATACCTCGTCCTTGGCTTATTGAACCGATGTTGTAAGGTTGCGAGTGTGGTGTTGTCAGAAGCTCCAATATCTTGACAAATTCTACTGAGATTAGGTTCTTTTGGCTGTCGTTGTCAATAACAAAATGTAAAGGCATCCCATTCACCCACATCTGCGAGTGGAATAGGTGATCCTCTGCCTCTGACTCTTCAAGATCCTCTAGTTGAACCTGTGCAGTAGCAACAGTGGCAGTGGGGTCTGCATCAATGATCTTCCTCCCATTGTATGCGGCTGTGGAATTGGGTTCAGAATCAAAATCAGGATCTGATTCTAAATATTTGATCTCAGCCACATTCATTAGTGTTGTGCCAAGGGATTTTATGAAATTCGCACCACTTACCAGTGTCCTTCTTTGTCTTTCCATCTCCCTACTTTACTTGTGGTGGAGACTAGTTGTCCTTTCCCTGACTTGTGTTTTGCGGGCCAGGGTTTCCCTTGCCTTGCTTGTGCAATGGGTGCTTAGGTCCAGAGTCTCGCTTGTTCTTTTGTTAAAAATTTTCCTCGATTTTGATAGAATACCAATAGGTGGATCCAAGCGAAGAGATGTCGAGGAAGTCCATCTCATTTCGGATGTACCGATGTAGACCACTGTGATATTTCATAATCAAGTGCCACTCAGAGTCCATGATACTTAGCTTTGTACATAGGGTATGAAATGTATTGGTGTACTCTAACACCATCTAGTCCCTTTCTTGACGTAGAATGGTCCATTTTGTGTACTGGTCATCATAGTTTCCCATAGGGTAATACTGTTTCCTGATGGCATCTATGAAAGAGGCCCAAGTGGGATTTTTTCAAACATTCCAGACTCGTTTAATGAGTTTTGCTCACAATAAGTACCCCACCAATTCTGGACATGGGGGACCACCTTAAGGAGTGCAAAGGTGATCTTTTATTTGTCGAAAAAATTGCAGATAGAGAAATACCCTTCTAGAACATTCAACCAATTATTTAGGGCATCTGCATCTATTTTTCCTTCAAATAAAGGAATATCAAAGTTAAATTGTACCTTGAAGGGAGTTGCATCCTTGAACCAGCTGCTCGTTGAAGATGCACTTGCCGCTGCCGGCATTCGCCGAAGGATTTGGGTGAAACTATCCATCATCTCGTTCCTCTATCGCTCGAGGGCTTCCGCGAGCAGCGACTTGATAGGATATCCTTCTCTGTCGTCTCTCTTTTCTTCCGCCATGGGAGGTCGTTTGGGACAGCGAGAATGATCACATGAAACTAGTTCAAGACCAAACTCTCTATACTTGGACCTTATCGGGGACATGCGCCAAGAAACAATCAAAGAGCAGATTGCTCTAATACCACTGATCTGGATTTATGTGTGAACGAAATGAAATAACAAATATAGAATCGTAATCATAGACATTTTGCAAATATAACAGAGATACAGTAAACACATATTCTATTAAATGGCAGAAATAGAATAAACTGTAATACAATTACCAGAATGGTGGTAGCTATATCTGAGAAGAGATATGGCTGCTACGCTCATCCATGCCAAGATTAATACAAAATGAGGCCAAAGGGCCTATTTATAATAATTGTGGCTCGATATTCTGCTTCTGTTGAAGAAAGAGCAAGATCTTGTTGTTTCTTACAAGCCGAAGTGACAGGTCTAGATCCTAGACTGAGCACATAACCTGCAGTAGAATTTCAATCATCAGGATCATCGGCCCAATCTGAATTAGTGAAACCAACCAACAAAGGTTTCCCTGTGTACTGTAATGAATCCCAAACTGAAGTGTACCTCGAATATATCGAAATATTCTTTTTTCTACTTTTTAGTGACTTTCATGAGGTGTTTGCATATAATGGGCAACATGAACAACGACAAAGGAAAGGTTAGGACGGGAATGAGTCAAGTATAAGAGACTACCAACAAGTTGACAATATAAGGTGGAATGTACTTCAAGGGAAGTACAAGTGGTAAAAATCTTGACTCCAGACCGGAAGGGAGAAGGGGATGGTTTACAATCTTCTGTGTGAAAGCGACGAAGAAGGTCACAAGCATAATTAGAATAGGAAAGAAAGATTCCTTCTTTGGTTTGCAAGACTTGGAGACCAAGAAAATAATGCAAATGTCCTAAGTATGACATTTCAAAATTTTGCTTAAGACTGGATTTCACATGGGTTAAAAGTTTAGGGTCATTACCAGTAAGGATAAGATCATCAACATAAAGAACAAGTATGATGAGATGGTTTCCTACTTTCTTGGTAGAGACATTGGGGTCAGAATGGCATCTAAAAAAACCAATGTCAAGGATAAAGCTATCCATTTTGGCATACCAAGCTCTAGGAGCTTGCTTAAGGCCATATAAGGTTTTCTTAAGGAGATAGACAAGGCTAGAGTTATTGTGAACATAACCAAGAGGTTGTTCCATGAAAATTTACTCCTGTAAATCACCATCTAAAAAGGCAAGATTGACATCCATTTGATGGAATTCCCAGTTATGTAAGGCTGCAAGGGAAAGAACAAGGCAGATGGAGTTCATTTTTGCGATAGGAGAAAAGGTTTCATTGTAGTCAATCCCTTCAACTTGGGAAAAACATTTGGCAAATAAACTCAAGCCTTAAGTCTTTCAACACTTCCATTTGATGCATACTTAGTTATGTAGACCCATTTACATCTAACAAGTTTTCTTCCTTTTCGAAGAGGAACAAGATCCCAAGTATCGTTTGCCATTAAGGAACAATATTCTTCATCCATAGCTGTATCCCAATCTGGATTTCCTGAAGCTTTTGCAAAAGTTTCTGGGTCATGATTCTCAGAAACTTGAACCAAAAGATAAGAGGCTCACTGAAATTGAGAACGTGTTCAACGCTGATCTCTAGGATCACCAACAATATCACCAGTTGCTTCACATGTTGAATGGACCCATCGAGGAAGCATTGGTGCTGGTGCAACTCGAGGAACATGAGAAGGCATAGGTGGATTTTCATCCTCACTGTCACCATTAGAAACTGGAGTTGGAAACCTGTCAAGGAAGTTGGAAGGAGAAGAAGTCACATTCACTGAATCATGCTCGCAGGACAAGATATTTTCATCAAATTTAACATCTCTTCTAATGATTATATTATGAGAATGTGGCTGAAGAAGTATATAACCTTTTACATCTTCTGAATATCCAACAAATATGCACTTTTAGTAGTGACCCTAAACTTACTGGTAGTGACCCTAAACTTATAACCCATGTGAAATCCAGTCTTAAGCAAAATTTTGAAATTTCAAACTTATGACATTTTCATTATTTTCTTGGTCTCCAAGTATTGCAAACCAAAGAAAGAATATTTCTCTCCCACTCTAAGAATGCTTGTGACCTTCTTCGTTGCTTCCACATGGAAGATTGTAAACCGACCCCTTCTCCCTTCCAGTCTGGAGTCAAACTTTATGCCACTTGTACTTCCCCTGAAGTAGATGCCACCTTGTATCGCCAGCTTGTTGGTAGTCTTTTATACTTGACTCATTCCCGTCCTGACCTTTCCTTTGCCATTGGTCCTGTTGCCCATTATATGCAAACTCCTCATGAAAGTCACTGGAAAGCAGCAAAAAGAATACTTCAATATATTCTAGGTACAATTCAATTTGGGATTCATTACAGTACAGGGGGAAACCTTTGTTGTTTGGTTTCACTAATTCAGATTGGGCCGACGATCTTGATGATCGAAAGTCTACTATAGGTTATGTTTTCAGTCTAGGATTTGGACCTGTTAGTTGGGATTGTAAGAAATGACAAGCTCTTTCTCTTTCTTTAGTAGAAGCAGAATATCGAGCCATAGTTAACTCCAGTCAGGAAGCTTTATGGCTTTGACAAATCCTTTTAGAGTTTGGATTCGAGCAGCAGCATCCTACTCCACTTTTGTTCGACAATCAAAGTGCCATCAAGCTTGCCAAAGATCCATTTCTACATTAACGCAGCAAACACATTGAGCTACACATGCACTTCATCAGAAATATTGTTCATGATAGTGTTATTGAAGTTCTCTATTTCCCTATAGATGATCAAGTTGCAGACATCTTCACCAAGTCTCTTAAATAATTGAAGTTTTCTAAACTTCGATCTATGTTAGGAGTTCAGGAAAGTGTCCTTAAGGGGGGATAGGCTCTAATTCCTCCTTCCTTCTCCTAATAGTGTCACTTTTGTAAATCCTTCAATCCTATCCCAAGTTGTTCTTAAGGGGGGGTGTTAGGATATTTAGACACTTAGGAGTTAGTTAAGATCAACTTGTGTAATATATCCGTTAGGTAAAAGTGTGTTTCTTTAGTATGCATTAGTATGCATTTGTAAATATTCTAATCCAATAGTCACGATATGTTCTAGACATAGAGTGATCCGATAGTTCAAATTCTCTTAGATCATACCTACCATTGATCCGTGGCTTAACACCTGAATGGTCTATGAGCTTTATTTAAAGAGCATAGAGGGTCCTTGGCTAGTTGATTGATTATGAGAAGCTCATGTAACTTTCTTTCTTTTGCATAATAAATTGCTCCATGTAGGTATTTGGCTAGGGCCATGGACTGTTTCCCTCTCGAGGGTTTTAACCACGTGAGAAACATCGGTGTGTTGATATGTGATCTATTTGTGTGAAGCGGTTGCTCAAGGTGTTCGATATTTTGGGAGTATCATGTGTACCCAAACACTTTTCAATTTTAGGCTACAATGCTTTCTGTTTTTCATCCGGAATGTGAGCCCATGCTTCACAACCAAACACAGAGAAGTGACTTACATTTGGTTTAATTTTACTCCATGCTTCTTTCGGTGTTATACCTTGTAAAACTTTAGTGGGTGCGATTAAATATGTAATTTTCACAATTTATGGCCTCAGCCCAATATTAAAGACTTAGTCCCTTGGATCGGATCATATAATTAGCCATTTCTTTTAAAGTGCGGTCCTTCCGTTCAGCTACACGATTTTGTTGTGGTGTATATGGAATAGTGTGTTGTTGTTGGATTCCTTGTTTAGTATAGAAAGTAGTGAACTTTTTGTTAACATATTATCCTCCATTGTCATATCTTAACTTAATAATTTGATGACCAAATTGTTTTCAATAAGGTCCTTGTAGGCCAAGAATATGTTAAATACTTTTCTCTTAAGTTTTAGGAAGTAAACCCAAGTGCGTCTGGAGTAGTCATCAATGAAAGTTAAGAAATATTTTAAACCAAAAAAGGAAGCATATGGAAGAGGACCACACAAGTCACTATGCACAAGCTCTAAGGGAACCGAGGCATGCCAAGAGGCACGTTTGTCAAAACTGTCTCGATGATGTTTTCTGTGTACACAACCGGAACAAACACCATCCTTGCAAGATACCATCGAAAGACCAGTCACCATATTATATTTACATAGTTGTTGCAATGAGTGATAATTTATGTGACCAAATCATTCATTCCAAAGTTTTCTCAAGTTATTACTATGAGCAACAAAAACCGAAGGAAAAGGTGATGACCCAAAGTTGTTAAATTTGTACAACTTGGTAATATCATAAATGATTCCAGTAGCTAGGACATGTTGAGGATATTTAAAATCATTGATTACAACTTGGTGAGGTGTAAACGTTACATTTTTACCTTCACCGGAATGAGTGATTTGATAGACTGATAACAAATTGCAGGAAATTCTTGGAACACATAGTATATCACTAAAATGACCATTTTCTACTGGAACTGTTTGAGATCCTACAACATTTAGAGAACTATCAACACCAACAAATATTTGTTTGGTGTTACATTCATTCATAGTAGAAAATATGGCTTGATCCTTAGCCATATGATAAGATGCTCCAGAATCAATGAGCCATTCATTTGAAGTAGAAGAAGAAGATGCAGTATAAGAGTGACCAGAAGCACAAAGTGCATGTCCATGAGAGGTAGATTCTGAAGAAGAATCTATGTTGATGTGGTGCTTCTTGATTGCTGCTTCCAAGGCTGCCATCTTCTTAAAATAATCAGATTCATCATAATTATATTTCCCACAAAAATTACAATGACGCGCAGTCTTCTTTCCTTTAGGCTTGGATCCTTTGTCATTTTTTAAGGAAGGAGCTGACTGAGAGGGTTTGGAACCCTTGTTTTGCTTATTATTGCAAAAATTATGTTTCTTGGGAGGCTTGGACTTTTCTTTCTGTTGGAACAATAAGGATTTCCCAGATGTATCTGCATTGTTAATTATTCCAAGATGAATGAGCTTATCTTGCTCTCTAATTAAGGAATCACAAAAGGATTCAAGAATAGGCTCTTGATAGCTAGCTGCATTCAAGGAATCTTTCATGGATTAAAATGTAGATACAAAAACAAAATATGCAGGTCCAAGTTTGGAAAGAATATGATAAATACATTATTTGTCTTCTTTCTTAATCTTGCATTCTTCACATAAGAGTCTAAGAGTTTTATACTTAGATAAATAGTCTTGAATGCATGAAAAATCACTTGGATTAAAAAAAATCAACTCATTCTCAAGTTGATGACCTCGAATTTCATTGTGTTTACCAAACACAGATTCCAACTTTTCCCAAGCTTTATCAGGTTCATCAATTCTAGATATGTGGAATCACCAATCAGTAGAGATTGACATCCCAATCAATCCATGAGCTTCATCACATCTATTTTCCCATTTTATTTTCTCATCATCATCAGTGGGTTATGTTTCTTTCCCTGAGGTAATTCTGAAAAGTCCCCTACTTCGTAGAACATCCTCCATACAAGGTTTCCATGAAAAATAGTTAGAACTGGTAAGTATAATATCACAAAGGGAGGCCATACTATAAAATAATGGTTGAAAGAATAGAAAGTAACTTCCTGGATGCAAAGAGATAGAAAAATTAAGATTTAAAAAAAAAATGACACTAAAAATTGATTCTGAATGATGAAGATATGCTTGATCAAAGAAAATGTTGAAGGTGTCCCCAATAGTGACGTGGCATATTTTAACTTGATGAAGTAAAAAAAAGAACCCCCCTCTTCCCAATATCAACCTTTGACAATCACTTTACAATAAAGTTGCTTTTAAGTGAATCACTTTTGTAGAATAAGTGATGTTCACTTTTACAATAATGTTACTTTAAATAGTGCGGCAATAAATTAAAAAACTTAAGTGACTCACTTTTTATTTTATTTTATTTAAGTGAGATGCACTTTTACAATAAAGTAATTTGAAAATAGAAATTGCATGCACTAAAAAGTAGCTTAATAAGACTTGAACTCAATACCTATTAAGGAATAAAGCAACTTTGGACCAAACGAGCTAAGTTTAAAAGGTATGTAAAAGAATGGAAAGAGGAAGGGGGATTTTTTTATTTTTTCTCTCGTTCTCTCTGCTTGCCTTTTTTTCTTACAAATCACAAAAAAACGAAAAACATAAACACAAAAAAAATTTCCACACTATGGGGTTAGATCTTGGTAGCTTACCCGGAAAGTCTACGTTTTCAAGTTTTCTTGTTGTTTTTGATTCACCGTGATCACACAAGGTGCACAACAAAGAGCATACATAGCTGAGAAGACAAGAAAAAAAATCCCTTTCTGTTTCTGATTCGCCACGATCGCGCAAGGTGCACGGAAAAGAGCATATGTAGCCAGGGAAGGAAACAATCTGAGAGATTTAAAAAAAATAAATCAAATACATCACTGTAACCTTATACCTTCAAATTTGTCGAAATGGGTGTTTCTGAAAAAAAATGAAAACAATTTTCGATGAAAAGAAAACTATTTCCAAATGGAAACGACACTCTGGATGCAATGGAATATATCCCATAAGACACAAATGTGCAAAAACTCCAGAACCAAAAACCATTTCAAAGTTTCGCCAACATCGGTTCCAGATCTTGATCACAAATGGAAGAGGCTCTTCATAAACACTCTGATACCATGTTCGAGTACACATGGTACTCCCAAAAGACTGAACACCAAGAGTAACCACTCACACAAAAAGATCACAGATCAATGCATCAATGTTTGTCACGTGGTTAAAACCCTTGAGAGGGAAATAGTCCATGGCCCCAGCCAAATAGCTACTTGAAGAAATTTATTATGCAAAAGAAAGAAAGTTACATGAGCTTCTCATAATCGATCAACTATCCAATGACCCTCCATGCTCTTTAAATAGAGATCATGGACCAATCGGGTGTTAAGCCATGGATCAATGGTAGGTCTGATCTAAGAGAAGTTGAACCATTGGATCACTCTATGTCTAGAACATATCGTTACCATCGGATTAGAATATTTACAAATGCATACTAAAGAAACACCCTTTACCTAACGGATACACTACACAAGTTGATCTTAACTAAATCCTAAGTGTCTAAATATCCTAAAATATATCTTATGTATTGTACCCCGATGTTTATTCCGGGAAGTGTCTGTAATGTACTTGAGTCATGTCATGCCATGATGTTCCTATCAGGAGATTCAATAATGTAAAAAAGTCATGTAAAGTCATTATGGATAGCCCTCCTATTGATCAAGAGTTAAAGTCCCCGCAGTTGTGGGGCCCTAGAGTTATTAGACTCTCTTAGAGAAACTGGCCCTGGTGAGTTATTGTCAAGTCAGGAATTAGTATAAATAGAGAGTGAGCCTCTCTATTTATCACATATTCACTCACACTCAGTTGTAGCACATAAATGAGAGAGAAGAAGTTGCTAGGACAAGAGAGAGAGAGACTAATGCTATCGGGAGATCATCTTACTCTTTTTGGGGTCGATTCTATCTCTGAGGAAGTTGCGGGGTTTTCTCATTTATGGTTTCCCCAAGGAAATAATTTGTGTTCATTGTCTCTTATGTTTGATTGATGTGCTTGTTATTCTCTCAGTTAAAGATCCTAAGATAATGCTAGATTGAATGATACAATTCTAACAATGTTGTCTATGTAGCTTCTTCCTTTTCTCTTGATCTCCTATTCCCGCCCTACTCGCATTTATTCAATTTCTACAAAAATTTTAATGTCATCTTCTTATTGTATTTACTGTGCACTATGGGGTTCTATTTGTTTCTATTTTGCATTGTCTTAGAAATTGATTTTTAGCATCCATCCTTTTATTTTCATTGCATTTACTGTGTTATGACCAATATTCATTCCATTCTCTCATTTCTCATATCTTTCCATGATATCCAAGGATTCCTTCTTAAATTCGCACATACTTCCATTCATTAGCAAACATGGAAACAAGACAAAGTGACTAACAACTCGTGCGGAAACCTTGACATGTCATTTTCATAATTGAGCCTTTAGTGGTTCATCATTTTGGTTGTACGATGCAATGTATTGGATTTCTGCTTTTTGTCCTCCTTGAATTCATTAACTCATGCAATAAATTTTGACTTCTCCATAACCCTATTAAAATCATGCAGACATGAAGGTTGTTAATCCTCAATTTCTCCTCAATTTATTTTCATGCATGCAGGAAACCACCTTCTAATTTTATAAATGAGTTGTGCATTTCCTCGTCTGTTACCCTAGTTTATTCCTTGTCAAGCTTGTTCTGATTGCCACCATTTTTTTCTTCTTTTATCATCATGTCTTGTTGTTATCGGGTATTATACAAAATTTGTTTATGTAGCTACACAAGCCTTGTGTGTGTTCAACAACAACACTTATTTGTACTTTGAAATTTTCATTTTTTTATGTATGAGTAATTTGACACATTCTTGCATATAATTTGAATAAATGCACATTTTTGTTGCAACATCACATTAATGAAATAACCAGCTTCAAATATTTTCTAACTACAAAACTTCACTAACATACTCCTTCAATTCCTAATGAATAACATGTTGAATTCAAAGATCTTACTCAATCTCTTGGATATTAGCAAGATGGGAATCAATTACTTGCTACATTAGATGTACTTGGGTTATATTATTCTCGAGGAATTCACCTTACCCATGTCTTCATGTGTGCATTTTTATTTTTATATTGCGCTTGTTTTCTTTCCTTCCTAGTCCTTAAATAGTTTATTTTATCATGTAAGATTTTTCTTTCTACACTGGTTGCATGCTTTTGACAAGGTTGAGCCTTGTGTCCAAAGCAATCACACTTATAGCATCTCATTGTGTGACAATTCTCAATGTGGCCAAGGAAACTGCACCTAAAACACTTCAACATAATGACTCTCCTTTTATTTGTGTATCAATATAAAGAACTATCATACCTATGATGAACTTTATTTTTATACTTTATCTATTTTGCATCTGCCATGCCTTCAATGTTCCAAATATTTCCTTCTTTCTGATTGAAGCCAATACTTTTTTATCTATCAGTGATATCTAGTTGTTTAATATCTCATTTAAGTCTAATGTGTTTTTATGGAACTTATATTTGGTTTCTATGTCGATATAAACTTTGTATTCATTATATTTGCACAAACTGATGTGTTATCCATGATTTATATTTCTTACACATAGATTAATTTTCACATCTCGGATCATCGACTTCACTTCTTAGGTTTGAGATCTCCATATCTTTTTGTGCAATACTTTTTGTTACCAACTCATTCTTCCTATATGTTTCTTCTAATAATTATTTGAGTACATAGTTCTTCGTCTAATCATGTTACTTCATTTTTTGTGCAGTTTAGTTGTATCTCAAGTTCCTCTTTCTTTTGATTGATCTACTTTGTCAAATAATTTTATTCCTCGTTCAAATCTTCAATATTTATCAGTTGTTCCTTCCGTAGTTTGTTTTTATTTCTAGACCTATTTATCTCTTACATAGAACCCACCAATTTTCCCTCCCAATAAACTTCATTAGTTTCTTCTTTACACTACCATTATCAAGCAAACTGCATGGTCCACTTTCTGTATTGGATTTTGAAGGTGAGCTAAAGAATCCTTTGAAAAAATACATATCCAAACCTTTTGGTTGACTTTCATGCATTCCTTTGTTCGTTGATGAAAATATATTTTCTTTGGTTCTTCATCCTCTGGTACTGCCATAAAAATCACCCCCCTAGGGCTATCATACTCATCACCTTCATCAAATCATCTTTTTGCTTCCTTAGTGAACAAGCTCTTTTTATGTTTCCGAAATTTCTTTATGTTTTTAGACTTGTCATAATTGTGTGTCTTTCTTTTTTCTTTGAAGTCAACTTCCTCCTCACTGTCACTATCTGTGTTTTCCATACAGGGACATTTTGAATCAAAGTGTCCTATTCTACCACACTTAAAACATTTGAAAGGAACCTTACCTCTATACTTGTTTTTTCCTCTCTTTAAATTCTTTACAAAAATTCTTCTTCTTTGTCTAATTCTTCAGATACACTTTTGCTCTACTCATGTTTGTTTCTCTTGTCTTTCTTATTGACCTTGAATGATGCTTCCTTCCTGGAGTGTTTTCCCTTTCAGTTCTCATTTCATAGACTAAAAGGATCACATGTAGCTCATCCTTGTTCATATCATACAGATTGGTTCAATCTTCTAGAACTAATATTTTGGGATCAAATATTGGTGAAAGAATTTTTATTATATTCTAGACTACAACTCCTTCATAAAGATCAAATTCGAGGTGCTTGATAGTTATAACAATTTCATCAACCCAAAGAAGGTATGATGCTATGATTTCATCTTATTTCATCCTAAAGATTTCAAATTTCCTTGAGATGGTATGCAACTTTTCCATCCCCTTCAGAGGTGTGCTTGAGTTTATCCCACATCTCTTCCATCACATTGCACAACCTTGGTGAACACAAAATATTCCATTCCACACACCAATGCATTTCTGGCCTTCGCATTGTGTTAATATTGTCTTCTAACTATTGGGTCAGCTAGTTTAAGTTTGGAGCCATGGTTTCCATTTTATACTAATTCCCAAATATCTACTCCAAGGGATTGTAAATATGCATATAGAAGGAATAATTTGTCCCATCAAATGTCGATGCTATATTAGTATATAGGCCTTCCTTACTTTCCATGTTTGCGCCAATATATGTCTCCCAACTATTAAATTGTTAGTAAAGACACCCTCTCTGATACCAATTATTTGATGTATCATTTATACTAAGAAGGGGATGTAAGAATTGACTTGCAAAAACATGAACGGACCTAACTAGGATACAAATTTAATTGTGCAAGAACCAACCTGATCGTGAGCACCAACTCACTAGTTTTACAAGCACCAACTGGAATGAAGCTACAAATCCCTCTCTTTGCCTCATCCAACTTTCCTAAAATGAAGTTATGTTCAATTTCTGCTATCTACATCCTTTCGTCCTGCAAATTTCAATGTATGTCATTTGTGAGTTTTTTTATCATCCTCTGTTGAGGCCTAGAAAATTGCAGGTAACAACAGTTAGGGATTCTCCCCAATAAAAATTCCCAACTAGCCCGTTACTGTTTGGTATGGGGAATCTGTCTGATTTACGGTTCGGCTACCGTAGGTCAAGTAACAAATTAAAATGTTTTACCGGTTACAGTTCGGTCCATAGTGTATATATTTTTATTTTTTGTGTTTAAGTTATGATCTGCAAGTGCCTATCTAAAAATGCAAACGATAGAGATAACGAGGGTCACAATGTGATGCACAGGTTCTTACCTCTCATCTTACCTCTCTTGCATCTAAATAAAAAACCGCAAGGAACTAACTATAACTAACTAACATATTCCTAGGGAGCAGAATTATCAGTTAACAATGAGTAATGTATTTCTATGCATTTATTAGGAAAAATTACAGATAGTTGTTATTTATTTCAGAACACATGAACATTAATAGAAATATGAACAACAAGATATCTTATTGTTAATTACAACCTTCATTACTCACAGTGGAAATTTCACAGAATAAAATAGAGTACATTCATAACATGAACAAAAATTCAATGAGTTAGAACGATCTCATAGTTAATGGAAATGAGCTAAAAAAGAAATAGTTCACTCAACTAATCCATAGCAAGACATTTGAAACATTCCACCAAAATTTCTCCAGCAGAAACTTGTAACTCTTTATTGTAAAAGGAAATAGTTCTTATTACAATATACTCTCAAAAATTGTCTGGGAAAGAAGTCCTTTCTACATTGAAGCTCTCCTATTTATACAAAAATCCAAATGCTTGGGCTATCCCTCAATGACTTTTGGGCTTCCCCAACCTTTCAGTTCCAAAATTTGTTCTTGTAGTATGTGCTCATAATTTATACAATATATTACATTTTAAATCAAAAATTTTTAAAACACTTTATGAAGAGGGGTTAGCTTGGTCGTTTATGAACTTTTTCCATGCATGGGCCTCTGCTACTATGCCTTCAAATCCGGAGGGTTCAAGAAAACGTGTTAGGATATTTAGACACTTAGGAGTTAGTTAAGATCAACTTGTGTAATATATCCGTTAGGTAAAAGTTTGTTTCTTTAGTATGCATTAGATGCATTTGTAAATATTCTAATCTGACGGTCACGATATGTTCTAGACATAGACTGATCCGATGGTTCAACTTCTCTTAGATCATACCTACCATTGATCCATGGCTTAACACCCAATTGGTCTATGATCTCTATTTAAAGAGCATAGAGGGTCCTTGGCTAGTGTTATACCAAAATCCTGTCACCATCATGTGATAAGACCTTTGACATACCTAATTGCCCTGAATCCTAGCTTCTGGAGTGAAGACTAAATGGTTTTTTATAAGTTTGTCATACAAATTCTCAGCACCGTGCATGCCCCTCTATCCAGGAATGGTACCCCTGCTTGCACTGCTTCTCATCGGTTGTCCACAAGCGGTGCCACCGCCTGTCACCCTTGGTCCATAGGCAGTTATTACCAGAACCTCTCTGTCATAGAAGGAGAAGCGCAGTACCTTGGGTAAAAAGGGAAAAAGAGAAGCTTCTCAAGGCTTCTAGATGATAAGCCTCGAGATATCCCTTATCCCTACTGCTGTGGGTTGGTTGAGCTCGAGATCCCTCATCCTAGGATCTTAGAGGCCACCTCACCCACTAATTTCTCAACCATATCTATCCATTAAATCCCTATAAATATGAGCTCATAGCCATGGTTGAGGGGGGAACATTGAAGGTATCGTTATGATGTTGGACTGATTCTTGGCCCAAGATCATTTGGAGAGAGCATAGAGAGCTAGAGTTGGAGATTTTGGGGATGAAGAGCTGGTTTCATGGAGATGCATGTCAACACTAAGGGTTGGTTGTAAACTTCTTCATATTTCTAATGCAAGTTGATTTTCTATCCCATATATATTGTTGATGTTTGATTTCAGATATATATTGCTAGATTCCTTAGTCACTAGCATAGATTAGTAGATCATATTTTGGTTGCTTTGATCTGTTTCATGTTGAACGCTTTTGCAGGTACACAGGTGAACTATCAAAGCCTTGTATTCTAGATATCTACAGTGTTTAGGGAGAGTTATCAACCTCTATGATCTATTTGTTTTGGATCTGAACCATTCAGACCAGCGGAACACCTTGCTGTCCGCAGGAGGTGAAATATTCTGATCAACAGCTAGTTGATCGATTATGAGAAGATCATGTAACTTTATTTCTTTTGCATAATAAATTGATCCAAGTAGCTATTTGGCTGGGGCCATGGACTGTTTCCCTCTCGAGGGTTTTAACCATGTGACAAACATCGGTGTGTTGATCTGTGATCTATTTGTGTGAAGCGGTTGCTCAAGGTGTTCGGTCTTTTGGGAATACCTTGTGTACCCAAAAAAAATGGATATTTATCTCATACTTAGCAGCCTGATTCTTTACTCCTTCTATCCTCGTCGGAATCAGGCGCAGCTGATCTTCTAGTAGATGAATACTCACAGCTGCATGTGCCACTACATTCTTTAAAATTCGTTCATTTAGATCCTTTACTTGTTGGATCTATTGCTCATATTCCTGATATCTATTCTATATATGTTCTATGAAAAATTCATGTTCTCATATTGCGTCCACTCCAGGGATAATTTGAGGGGCGAATTTTAGCCCAGTGGGCTATTTTTCCATGTTTTTCTTCCAAAAAAGATTTGCCATTTTGCATTTTTTGAAGCCCTGTTTTGCCCAGTTTTGATGGGGTAAAATTTTTTCACCCTAAAAATTGCCAAATTATTATATAAATGATATTGAAAATCCTTGGAAATTAAAATATTTTTTGAAAAATATCGCCAATCATTTTATAGTTGGCATTTTAAGAATTGCTAATATTCGCCAACATTTATACACTTTTAAATAAGTATGGTTCCTTTAAATTATCCCTGGTCCACTCTTTTCTCTGCATAGGTCTAGCATCGATTGTATGTATCACGCACCCTCCTGCAGTATTCGACACATGCTCCCTTTGTTTTCTTTACAGTTTTCTTGAATTCTTCTGCAACATTAATTACAAATTCCAATAAATCATATTCCTGTCTCAAACTCTGCTGGTCTTTAACTGGTAAATCCACAGGAGACTCCTTATTTGTTTCGGTCCATACCATCCTTCATGTTAGAACCTCCAAAATATCTTGAGATCTGTCTAAAAAATATGAAGTAGTGTCCAAAATTTCTTCTAATCTGCTATCTATTTCCAAAATTTTACCTTTTTCTTCCTCAATGCACATTTGTAATTGATGGATCTTCCTCCTTTGATTTAACACATGTTATTTTAAAGGTTAGAAGTCTATCTTATGTTCCATAGCATCTTTCAGTGATGCTGTCAATGAAGTATTCTATTCTTCCAAAACTGCTACCTGCATTTGATATTATTTCTCTGTTTCTTCAGTGGTAGCCTTCTTTGTTTCTAACTTAGCAATTTTTCTTTGTAACTGGTCCTTCTTTTCACTTAGAGTTTCATAGGCCCATCTGAAGGTCATATTTCTCAGTTTTCAACCTTTGATGCTATAGATGTAGCCTTTGTAATTCAGCTAAGTTGTCATGAGCATTCTTTTATGTTTTCTCTACAGAAAATTCTAAAGCTTCCTTATTTTCCTGTAGAGTCTAGAGTGGTGTTCTTAAAGTCCTCACTTCATTCTTCATGTGCTCATATTTCCTTTTCAGCTTATGACCTTCATCCCTCTCCTTCTTCAATGTTTCTTTTAATTGTGTTGTGTTCTTTCTTGACTACTCGAGATCCATCATCAGCCTGTCTATATTATCTTTAGTTGCTTGGGTCAACGCCACCCCAGCTGTTGTTGTCAATATTGGGTCTGCATCTGTTCCATGCACCAAGGTTTTATCAGTTATCATCTTTCCCAATTGTCCTCCTATTTCAACCTTTTTCTTGGTTCTTTTTACAATCCTTTTCTTCTCCTTGTCATAGAAAATAGTACTGAAGTCAAAGACCTCCTCCCCCTCTTTAGGCATGAAAGGGATCAAATTCATTCTAGAAAATGAAGCTTTCCCTAGTGTGCTTCCAGAAGATGCAATAGGATCCTGGGAATCATTATTAGATTGTCCGTGTCCTTGATCTGTGTGATCTTATCCTCCCTGTGTATCTACTTGATCAGTAGTCTATTGGTCCTTTTGGGATCTTGTTAATCTTAGACCTTCAATTTATGCTTGTCTTTTCTTGATCTCTACTTCTTCATTTCTCTTTCTCACCTCCTCTTGTTTCCTTGCTACTTCCTCTGCAGCTCACTTTCTTTCTTCTTCTTCTTTCTTCAGCCAACACTCTGCCTCTTGTGCTAGTCTTCTAGCATCTTCTTCCCTCTTTTTGGCCTCTTCTTCTTGCATTGTCTTAGTCTTCTGTGAATTTTTTCCCTTTCCGTCCATAGTAACTATTTTCTATTTAAATCTATTTTTTAGGGAGGTCATGTTCTTTGCACTCCTACATGTTTCCTCATCCTTGTCCCAAAAGTTGGTATATTCAAAATGAATGCTTGCCTCCTTGCAGTGATATGCCACCTTATTTTGGGATTCATTCCTGTGAAAGTTCATTTCACCAAAATGCGAATGCTCCAGCTCCTAAACAAACTCTACAATCTATTTTACCTTTGAAAACTTATAACTTGTTAAATTTCGATATGCTTAGCTAAGACATTAGTATTTTATTTCATAACAAAAGCATATAAATAGGATCACTAAAAGATAGACAAGCACAATTATACAAAAGGAACACAAAGATTTATCCCCGGAAAACCCTAAAGGGAAAAACCCAACAAAAGCTTCCTCAATATAGATGCCCCAAAAAGATAAAAGATAAAACTAGCAAGGAGATCAAAGCCTGATCCTCCTCCTTCTCCAGCTACTTCTCTTCTCCACTAATGCGCTACACAAGTGAGAGTGTGTGTCACTAATGAGGAGCACTACACCTCTATTTATATTCATCCGTTCACTTAAGTTAACTCATTTGACATGTAGGCTCGAGTTAAATCATGTAGGATCGAGTTACACATGTAGGCTCAAGTAACCACACTGGGGTGCTAATGACCCACCTTTACAATTAGAGGGGACTGCCTCATGACTCTTATAACATCTTCCAATTAGGATCATCGGGGTACAATGTAATACAAGTGGTTCTCCCAGTAGGACCATTGGGGACCATAAAAATATACATATAGAATATTATTCGAAGTTACAATATTTCAACACTCCCCCTTAACGAGAAGGGTGTTCTACAGCAACATCAACAACAACAAGAGTAGAGATAGGGGACATCATCAACATCAGCAGGGTAACACATCTATAAATCATTGGAAGCTTTTCAACATCATGTACTCTTCATCTTCAATCATCAGCAACATCTTCAGTCTTTGATCCACAACATCTTCACCATTTTGATCTTTCAATTAGCAACGAAATCTTCAGCACTTGGACCTTTCGATCAGCCACATCTTCAGCACTTTGACTGTTCGATCAACAACAAAATCTTCAGCATTTTGACCTTTCGATCAGCAACATCTTCAGCACTTTGAATTTTCGATCAGCAACAACATCTTCAGTATTTTGTCCTTTCGATCAGCAACATTTTCAGCATTTTGACTTTTCGATCAGCAACAACATCTTCAGCACCTTGACCTTTCGATCAGTAGCAACATCTTCAGTACTTTGATCTCTCGATCAACAATATCATCAACAACACTTTGACCTTTCGATTAGCAGCAACATCATCATCATCATATTTTTATTTGTCGATCATAATCATCATCACATTCTGATCTTTTGATCAGAAACATCATCATCATAGAAACATCATCAACATACTCTGATCTGTCGATCAGAAACATCATAATCACAGTGCGTCATCATCATACTCTGATCTTTTAGATCAGTACGTCATCGTCATCATACTCTGATCTTTTGATCAGTATGTCATCATCATCATACTCTGATCTTTCGATCAGTACGGCATCATCATCATTAGCAACAAGCTGCAATCCACAACTCAAAGACAAAAAAATCTTTGGATCATTTTTGGACTTAAAGTCCAGGGATGATACAATCCCACCACATTCTCGACAACAGAAGTTACCAGATTGATTACGGGAGAATCAATCCCTATCAATTTAGGACTAAGTCCAAGGACGATGCAATCCTACCACATTCTCGATGACTGAAGTCACCGGATACAATTACGGGATAATCACTCCCTATCACTTTAGGACTTGAGTCCAAGGATGATGCAATCCTACCACATTCTCGACAACCGAAGTCACCGGATACAATTACGGGATAATCACTCCCTATCACTTTAGGACTTGAGTCCAAGGATGATGCAATCCTACCACATTCTCGACAACCGAAGTCACCGGATACAATTACGGGATAATCATTCCCTATCACTTTAGGGCTTGAGTCCAAGGATGATGGAATCCTACCACATTCTCGATGACCGAAGCCACCGGATACAATTACGGGATAATCACTCCCTATCACTTTAGGACTATCTCCAAGGATGATGCAATCCTACCACATTCTCGAGGACCAAGGTCACCAGATCTATTATGGACAGATGTCCCAGGATGATACAATCCCTCTTCATTCTTGAATACCGAGGTCTCCGGATCATTTTTGGGAAAGTGCCCAGGGATGATACAATCCCACCACGTTCTCGAGGACCAAGGTCACTGTTGGGACGCATACTCTAAGGATCATTAGTCTTGGTAACTCCGCGGTTGTTGAGGAAGTTTGTAAGCAGAGTTACAGGTCAAAATAGTCTTAGGGGTGTCGGGGTAAGTCAAAGCCCCTTTTTGTAATAAACCCAGGGTTTAGGGTTTTTGGGTGCCCATGGTTTGAAGCCATGGTTTTGTAATAGCGCGATGTATAAATAGGCATTTTTGTAAATAAGAAAAGTTAGGATTTTTGATGTAAAGAAAGAAAGGTGAAGCTAAGGCTGATTGTGTAAGGAAAGGTTAAGTCCTAGCTGTGTGCGTGGATGACCTCTGCAGCTGTGTGCACAGAGGGTTTTTGTAAGAAGATTAAGGAAATATCTGCAGCTGTGTGCGCAGAGGCCTGCTGCTGTGTGCACGGCTTTTAAGGACTGAAGGGATCTGCAGCTGAGTGCGCAGATCAAACTGTGGTTTTGTAGCAAGTTGAATAAAACACAGTTTGGTGGATGTAGCTCCTACACTGGGGGTGAACCACGTTATATCTGGTGTTGTGGTTTCTTGTGTTGTTTCTCTTTTGGTTGTATTTTATGCATTAATAACTGTATAAATTTGATAAATTAGATCACTGCTAATAACAAGCTTCGCTGTGAATTCCCTGTAGTGGGTTAAGCAAGTCACGGTTGTTTATCTATCTGCGAAGTTGTATATGAGTGAATGATAAAGCTGTGTAATTATTGATTAATAAGTTTATTAAAAGCTAAGGTACAGTAATATCCCTCTCTGCTTGCAGAAACCTGATTCTGCGGCACCCCATAGTTGTTTCGGGTGAGACTACAACCTGTGCGCAGGTTGTTGCCGAAAGGGCCAACACTGTGGGTCTTTTGTTGGTGCGACATAAAAGGATTAAACCCGGGTCTGCCCTATTTCCCAACAAATTGGTTCCGTTGTCGGTTGAACTCAATATCTGCTCAAGAGGGGTTTACATCGTACCTCGAGGGCTATGTTCTGGAGGCCCTCTGTGACGGAAATCGGTGATTGGTTTGCTGATATTTATCTGAAATTCGCGCAACAAGAGAACACAAATCCGCGTTGTAGCACACATGAATTTTTAGAAAGGTATGTTTTTTGTGATGCTTATGCAATTTTCTTTGGTAGTATCCACATAGAGTTGCACTGGTGGTTGTCTAGGTTAACAGAGAGAAGGACGAACTTCCAAGCTCGACAGGTTCCCACGTGGACCCCCACAAGGGTCAATCTTGTGCAACACGTGAACAACAAGGTATCCCGCGCTGTTGATTTCTGGACGACGCGAACATTGGAAACCTTTGTGACAGAGTTTTCCATTGACATAAGTACCTCCTTCAGCGAAGCTGAACGACAGTTCTTCAAAGGCCCCCGTGGTAAGTTTTTGAATTCATTAAGCTTGAGGATTAAAATATTATTGGCTGAAAAGGGTATATTGTTGTTTGAATCAGACTGCTAGCTTAGTAGTACTAACATATGTTTGCAAGTGATAATACCTTCGACGAGCAAAGTGGTTTGCTGCGAAGTGGAAAAAGGTACAAAAGAGATTTTGACTCCTATTCCTTAGGTCAGGCTATCGTGTCTTCCCCTGTAAATCCTGAAGAGTCAGACTCTGAAGAAAACCCTTCGGTTGGAAACCCTCCGGTCACCCCGCAGCGAAGCCCTGTTACCCTTGAAATTCCATCGCAGTCTGACAGTCAACCAAGTCCGAGTATTCCGGCCACAGGCCAGTCTGTCCCCGTAAATCCCTCCCCATCAACGTCCTGCCCCCCTCCCAGAACCACCATGGCCCACCTAGCTGATGACATTAAGCTTCCCATCTTCAAAGGCACGGGATCAGAAGACCTCGAACAGTTCTGGCTTTTATGTGAAGCAATATGGAACGTGAAGAATATTACAGACCTGGATGTGCGAACCGCGCAGCTCATTACTTCTTTCCGGGACCGGGCTTTGACCTGGTTCATGAAATTCTCCAGTACTCAGAACCCTACTTTAGATAAGATTAAGGCAGCCATAACCAAATAATTTAAGAATCCTAAATTAGAATCGCAGAGCATCACTGAACTAAAAGAGATTCAACAGCAGCGGGGCGAATCCGTGTGGGACTTTGACCATAGATTCAAAGTTCTCCTAGACCATGTCAGCTTTACCATTAGTCCTGCGCAACACAAGGAATGGTTTATCGCAGCATTATTACCACATATCAGAACTCCGCTCATGCAACAGAAGGTTGCTGACCAGCAAGAGGCTCTAGAAATTGCAATGAAGCTAGAAACCACCCCCATCGGAGACGATTCCGGTATTGCTCAAATCCAAGCGCATCTAGCAAAAATGGCCCTAGAGCTTCGCGATATGAAGAAAGCTAAAACCAGTCGAGAGGAGTTCTGGTGTACGCAATGTCAGATAGAAGGTCACGATAGGGACCAGTGCCCCGTGGTCAGAACTTACCTAAATACGGGTGCACCAAACCCATTCAATCCCAGTGTTCTATATTGTGAGATTTGTCAAACCACTGGCCAACATCACCCTGAAAACTGCCATCTTCTTCAGAGATATGTTCAAGTTCCAAAGAACCCCTACTGCAAGTTCTGTAAGTTAGTAGGGCATAATGAGGAGGAGTGCCATAGCTATGACCTCATGAGAGAGCGCATCTCTGATGCCTACCGAGTGCAAAATGAAGCCCAGAATAATGATGGCTATGGTTACCACGGCGGTGCCTCTGGAAGAGGTGCCTTTGGAGGTCACGGCCGTGGTGGTATGACTGAAAGAGGTAGAGGCCAGGTTGTGTGTTACAATTGTAACCAAGTTGGCCATTTTGCTCGTGACTATCGGAACCCCACCACAACCTGTCGGTATTGCCGCGCAGTAGACCACGTGATTGAATAGTGCCCCCAGCTCCGAGCAAAGATTCAGGAAAACAACAGTGGCCCTACCCAGAATATTCAGTTGATTTCCATTGAGCAGAGACCTACTGCAGCCATCAATGTGGTCACCCGGAGTGGAGCTACGACGCACATTCAGAATACGCAGAAACAACCTGTCGAGGTGTGCGTGTGTAAGGCCTCTGAGAACGTCCCAGCACTTGACACTATGAAAGACCAAGCACCAGTCAAGGCGGCCCAGTGCGATATGGTTGACCCTCGCAAAACAGCAGTACCTGCGCGGCAACCTCAGCAGGCCTCGCAGCCGCAAGATGCTTCGACGGATAAAGTAAGTACACTCTCCTCCTTTTTACAGAGTTGTATGAAACTCTTGAGGAATCAGAATGCTTTCAAAGAGCTGCAAAAAGTTCTTGCTATCATAGACCCTCAGAGAGGAGTTGATCAGGAGAAAACTGTTAGTCGTGTCCGAAGAATGGGGAGGGAAATGAGATTGAATGTTCAGATACGGGAATATGATATGACTGATGTCATTTTGGATCTTGGATCAGAAGTTAATGTCCTACCCAAGCAGACCTGGGGACAAATGGGAAAACCTTCCCTGGCTTGGTCTCCTATACAACTGAGATTAGCTAACCAGCAAAGGATTGTGCCCCTAGGGATACTTATTAGTGTTCCAATAGATATTGATGGGGTAAGCACTCTAGTAGATTTTGAAGTTATTGAGATCATTGATGACAACAACCCTTATCCATCCCTGTTGGGAATCGAGTGGGCCATGGAAAATGCTGCAATCATCAACCTTAAGAAGAGACAGATGACCTTCGAAGGAAATGGTCTACGAGTTATCATACCCCTCGACCCATCCCAAGGAGAACGATATACAGAACTGATCAGAGACGAAGGGGAGCAGGATACTCTAGACGTCATCTACAACATTACAGCCAAGGAAGAAGATTATGTCTAGCCTGATGCCAATGGCATAATAGATTGGAAATGTGATAGCTCCTGCATGTCTGATTCAGACGATGGTCTAGAGAATTGGCAGAATCGACTGTACGAGCTACATGGCCATAGGTGCGCGCAAATCACTAAGTCTCTTAGATGCCTTAGTGCGCAGCCCAGAGAGTTTCCTACAGATGTTGGGTTGACAGACCCTGGATAATTTGTTGCACATTTCTCAGAACAAGTACCTAAGTCACAAAGAATGCAGACTCTAGAGACAGCATTAGGAGCCACAGCAGTATGGTGGACCGATCACAAAAAGTCTACTCCCAGTTGGGGAGCCTGCCAGAAATTCTTGTGCCTCAGATTCATAAACCAATTCCAAGAGGTGTGAAGTAAGTTCAATGGGCAGAATCGCCCTCAGGAACATTTGAGGCAATGTTATGCCGCATGGGAAAACATACCTCGCAAGGAGTGGGTGCATAAGTTTGTGCACACCTTGGAACCTATAGCAAAAAACTGGTATATGGAGGCTGAGCTCCGACACAGAATTGAATACCAAACCAAGGGGCAGAACCAAGAAGCCAGTCCATCAAACCTGACAGTCCTGTCCCTAACATTCCCAAGACTGGTCGAAGGGAAATATTGTGCCGAGGGTGCTTGTTGTCATGGAGCTCAAACCATGATTTTGCCGAAGACCAAAAACACAGCGAGGCTTAAAATCCGACCATTGGGAAGCAGCCAAATTTGCAGCGGTAGTGCCTTAATTGCCTTAAATGCTTGTACTAAGAAGATTATCAGAAATCGAGCACCACTTGGACAAGATTTTCATCATATTTGGTGCCTTTAAGCACCGTCCTACCCGATTTGATTGATGGCGTGTATAAGAAGATGCCTAAGTTAGGGAAAATTGTATTATGCATTTCTTTCAGATTTATGAGTGAACCCATGACAACAGAACAAGAGCTTGATGATTTAGTAAGAGAATTCGAGCAAGAGGGTCTGATAAGTTGTTCTAATCAGCTGCCTGCCTCTGCTGCCTGTGAAGAAGTTCACCTGGCACCACCACAACTGATGCAGACACGGTCTACCAGGAAAAATTCCAAAACTGAAGTTCGCTCCAAGCGAAACCAAGATCGGCATAGGCAAACAGGGAAAACACTAGGAGATCATCCTATGGATTCCCCCAGTTCAGCACAGGTCCCGGCCGAGGGTAGGGAGAACATTGCACCACCGCGGCCACCATATATACAACCTGTTTGACCAGGCACCGAGCTACCCCGTCGAACAAAGCAATTCACGTTAACCACACCCTCCCTGCCACAAGGAGTTCAGCTGATCGGAAGCATGATAGGGAAGATTGATCAGCTTAAGTATAGCGATCACGACACAAATGACCATGGAAATTTTCCACAGTTTGCGCCAGCAGAATACTTGCACCGCGTCAAACCGTGGGCTGCGGGCCTGGACAAAGCTAGCCTACTCAAGATGCTTGATATTTCGCATTTCGGTTGCTAGCATTAGTGCATGATGGCTATTTATGGATAGGGGACTAGCAAATTCCTATTGACTCCGTACTCATCCATAAGATCACAGGTTTACCAATGGCAGGACTTGATCCAGGAACTGAATTTCCATCAAAACATGAGGATACAAAGCTTGCGCAAACTATGAAAGAGCGGTTTGGCTTGACAAAGGGGGAAATGGGGGTATCACACTTCCGCGATTCAGGAACAACACATTCGCTTTGCAGCTGAACTCTTAGCCTACAAACTCATATGGAAATGCAGGCCAACTGAAGTACCTGCTTCGGTCATCTGGATTGCTATGAACTGCATTGAGGGGTATACTTACAACTGGGCCGCATATCTTGTGAAGGAATTCCTGGAGGATTCCCGCGACGCACAGGAAAAAGGTAGACCTTTTCATTATTCCTGGCTATTAATCCTTATTGCATTAGTTGGGTGGAAAGAACCCACCGAATCTCAGTTTGTAGAATTAAACCCAGGTATGCCAGGGGCAGCGAGGTATGCCTCCCTACGGATATCCTCAGATAAGGTATCTCAGTAGATGACGAACACTGTGTTCGTCTTTTATGCCATGAGTATCCACTATGAGATTGTGCGAACACCACAGCTTACCAATGAGTTGTTCTCTAAATATGAGGGCACCGCGAACTTCAGTGCCGATATACATCATGTTTTCATTCAAGCCCGTGCAGATCCACGACATCAATGGTTTAAATTACCATATGTAGTTACCAAACCAGATATCAGGGGTATAGTTCAGCACTGGTCGGCTGACTAGTTAAAATATATAGGGAAAAAACCCTCTATTCCAGTTCCCCCAGCTACCAATATTGGCGCAGGTACCAGTCACGCACAGCAGCAAAACCCATTAGAATATAGCGAAGACCTAAGTGATTCGCAGCCGGATGGCGACAGCCAGGGCAAAGATAGTAGACAGGACGAACAGGATGAGGAGTCGATCAAGACCATATCAGATCCTAACCCATCAACCAAGCGCAAGTCACTAGAAGTAGCAGAGGTAAACAAGCCGCAGTCCCGCAAAATGTCAAAAGCGTCGAAGGACAAAAATATTGAAGAAGAAGCCACTATAACACTGGATGAGCTGGAGCAAGCTCTAGAAAAGTCTACAGGAACGCTTGCTAAAAAATGGTTTGAGTTTGCAGAACTGCATCTTGCTGGGCTTACAGGTATAGCAAATAGGGTTTCGGAGCTAAAAGAGTTAGCATCAAAGTCAGCGACCAGTACTGCGACAAGTAGCACTACAGCACCCACGCGGCACGATATTAGGCAATGGCCACCCAGAGATAACCGAGGCCAAGTATCAAGCGCAGCTCTGATACTGACCGATGCAAATTCCTGGTCCTATATGAGTATGACCGTAGGGATCGATTATACAAAGATGTCCATGTTAGAATTGCACCTCTACCATCTCGCTATTACAAAGGAGATCCATGCACGAGACCAATTGTCCCAAATCCAATTGGAAGACACCATCAAACAAAACAAAATCTTCGCAGCAGGACTAGAAGAAGTAGCACAACAGAAGAACGATGCTGAAGATAAAACAACTACACTGATGCGAGCACTGGACGAGGCATGGCGGAGTCTTTCTGACTCCGACATACAAGGAGAAGAGGAACCAGAGCAGAGAATCGCTAAGCTGAGAGACTATGCCCAGTAGTCTCGCAGCAAGATTGAAAGTTTGAAGATAGAACACCAGCACCAGATCACAGAACTTCAACTGCGCATCCCTCCCGAGACTCCACCAGAGGCCTGAGAACAGCGCCATAGGGACATCAAGGCTTCAGCAGCAAAGATATCAAATAATGTGGCCAGCGTCACAAAACTGATGGAATACAGCATCGAAGCATGGGCGAACCTACAGGACCATCCAGATGTAGGTAAGATCCAGGAAACCATCAAGTTGCGCCAGGACGAATTAGATGCAGTCAGAATAGAAATCAAGACGCTGCCACCTATGCAGAAGATGGCTAAAGTGAAGCGTAGCAAGGAACTTCAGCAGGAAATTGAGTCCTGTAGGACGAAGGTAACGCTGCTGGAGAACACGTTATAGCCACTGGTTGATGAAGCATTGGAATTGGGTAATACTGCATAGAGCCAGCTCAAAATTTTGAAGTCCTACGACACTTTTGCGCAGGAACGGGCTACCACAGAATCATCCTCAGTGTTACAAGAGCTGGTGGAAAAGGAGAACGCAGCTGATGACATACTACACAACCTCACCAGTCGCTTCCAGACCCTCACGCAGAAAATTCTCCCACCAGAGACGTCGCCGAGTGTCCCGGGACGGGCCACTGGTGAGTCTTAGGGGCCTGTTGGGACGCGTACTCTAAGGATCATTAGTTTTGGTAACTCCGCGGTTGTTGAGGAAGTTTGTAAGTAGAGTTATGGGTCAAAATAGTCTTAGGGGTGTCGGGGTAAGTCAAAGCCCCTTTTTGTAATAAAACCATGGTCTAAACCCAGGGTTTAGGGTTTTTGGGTGCCCATGGTTTGAAGCCATGGTTTTGTAATAGCGCGATGTATAAATAGGTATTTTTGTAAATAAGAAAAGTTAGGCTTTTTGATGTAAAGAAAGAAAGGTGAAGCTAAGGCTGATTGTGTAAGGAAAGGTTAAGTCCCAGCTGTGTGCGTGGACGACCTATGCAACTGTGTGCACAGAGGGTTTTTGTAAGAAGATTAAGGAAAGATCTGCAGCTGTGTGCGTGGATTTTAAGGACTGAAGGGATCTGCAGCTGAGTGCATAGATCAAATTGTGGTTTTGTAGCAATTTGAATAAAACATAGTTTGGTGGACGTAGCTCCTACACTGGGGGTGAACCACGTTATATCTGGTGTTGTGGTTTCTTGTGTTGTTTCTCTTTCGGTTGTCTTTTATGCATTAAGAACTGTATAAATTTGATAAATTAGATCACTGCTAATAACAAGCTTCGCTATGAATTCCCTATAGTGGGTTAAGCAAGTCACGGTTGTTTATCTATCTACGAAGTTGTATATGAGTGAATGATAAAGCTGTGTAATTATTGATTAATAAGTTTATTAAAGGCTAAGGTACAGTAATATCCCTCTCTGCTTGCAGAAACCTGATTCTGCGGCACCCCATAGCTGTTTCGGGTGAGACTGCAACCTGCGCGCAGGTTGTTTCCGAAAGGGCTAACACTGTGGGTCTTTTGTTGGTGCAACATAAAAGGATTAAACCCAGGTCTGCCCTATTGCCCAACAGTCACCGGATCTATTGTGGACAGATGTCCTGTGATGATACAATCCCTCTTCATTCTCAAATACCGAGGTCTCCGGATCACTTTAGGGCAAGTTCCTAGGGATGATACAATCCCACTTCAACATCACTACTCCCCCTTTCGGGGAAGATCTTTTCGAACCACACCAAGCTTGTCTCGAAAGTGTTCAAACTCTACTCGAGGTAGAGGCTTCATCAGTACATCATCATCCAAACCATCATCATCTACATCTTCAGTATGTGAATACTGAACTATCACCATCTGTATCTCCAGTATGTGAATACTGAAAGCATCATCATCTATATCTTCAGTATAGAAATACTGAATCACCATCATCTGTATCTACAATATGTAAATACTAAAATATCATCTATATCTTCAGTATGGGAATACTGAAATCATCATCATCTATATCTTCAGTATGGGAATACTGAAATTATCATCATCTATATCTTCAGTATGGGAATACTGAAACATCATCATCTCTATATTCAGTATAGAAATACTGAATCATCATCATCTGCATCTAAAGTATCATCATCTACATCTTATCTTGTAAGTAGAAATACCGGATTTCTACGTGTTAGGTCGGAACATAGGGTTCTTTGTCATCACAACTATGTTTATCACATAGAATCATTATAGTGTCCATCTTCAGGTCAAAGAGACCTGATATCAGCTTCTGAAGCCATATGGCTTTACAACTTAGTAGAGCAATCTGCTATGTATTCTGCTTCAACCGTGCTAAGAGAAACACTGGACTATTTCCTGCTGAACCATGAACTCATAGCAGACCTCAAACAAAAGCATCTACCTGATGTGATTTTCCTGTCTGAGATACTTCCAGCCCAATCTACATCTATGTAGCCATACAATCTATACTCATGGATGCCATCATAGTATAGACCAAAGTCTATAGTCCCGTTCAGATATCTCATCACATGTTTTGCAGCTACTAGGTGAACCCGTCTTAGTTGAACAAGATATTGACTTAAGGTGTTCACAAGAAAACAAATGTCTGGTCTGGTATTTGTTAAGCACATCAATGACTCAATGATCTGTCTATAGTGAGTGACATCCACTAACTCTAATGAGTCATCAGCTAACAGCTTCAGGTTGGATTCCATGGGTGTGGCCATGACTTTGCATTCCAACATATTGAATCTCTTCAATATCTATACCACATACTTTCCCTGGTTGAGAAATATTCCTTATTAACTTTTCCATACTTCCAGACCTAGAAAATAATGCATTAACCCAAGGTCTTTCATCTCAAATTCTTCTACTAGTTTCTTCTTGCTTTCCATGATCTGTTTCTCATTCCTTGTTAAGAATAAGTCATCCACATATAGTAATAGAATGACAAGTACATATTCTACAACCTTGTAGGAAATGTTAGGATCGACTTTACTCTTGGCAAAGCCCATGCTCATCAGGAAACTATCTATTCTTCCATACCAAGCTTTGGGAGCTTGCTTCAGTCCATAGAAGTCCTTCTTCAACTTGCATACTTGATTTCTTCTGTCTTCAACTTCAAATCCTCATGACTATTCGATGTAAGACTCTTCCTCAATCATACCATTAAGGAAGGCTTGTCTTTACTTCATCATGGAAGAAACTACCATGATAGTTTTGAAGGAAGTGTACCTTGCTACCTGTAGTAAGTGTCTCTTCAGAATTAATTCCCTCTTACTAATAGAAACTTATAGCCACAACTCTTACCTTAATTCTATCAGCAACATATCTTATCTTGCAAATCCATTTGGAGGATACCACATTCTTGCTTTCCATCATTATAGTATCACAACATCTTCTATGAGTTTGTATTCTCAGGTCATCAACATATCCTAGTCTTCTGCATTCAACCTTGAAGGTTGGAACCCACTTTACTCTTGGTAAAGTCTCGATCCATCACAAAGCTATCCATCATGTCGTACCATGTCGAACTCAGATATAATTTTCTGTAGTCACTCCCCCTGAAGTGGAGTATCATCTTCCCTCTTCATTCTATACAGGTGGTTCTATGCTTGATATATACTGGTCAAATAGAGTATGTTATCTCATAGTCTATTCTTTCTGGGGAGAATCATGAACCTTGCTTTGTACACTTGTTCCATCATATCATATACATCATTCCCCATGATCAACTGTTATTCTTTGATCATAGCTTCTTTCATAGCATTCTTTTCTTCATCTTGAGTTATCTCTTGTACCCATGGTGGTCTTCATCCTTCAAGGTGGATCTACCACTCTCCGAAGCTCTTTCTTCCGTCATGGTGTCTCTGACCCTGGGAGCTTTAGATTCATGTTTATTGGAGTGAATCTTGAATTGTCATCACTTGTTCTTCGGAACAAGTCTCATCCTTCTTTTCTTGTAGGAGGTTGTACATGACCTTTCCTACAATTCAAATGCACCAGTCACATGGTTAGAACTATTTCATAAAACATATGCATAACGAAAAATTCTTATGCATCATGCAACTGTTTAGTCAATACAACATTCATCCATATCTCACATAAACTTTCTAGATGCCTTCCATCTCCACCATGACATTATTGAGATTGTGCACTAATCCAATATGTCAGCAAAGAGGTTTGATAAGTAGCAATGGAGATTTGTATAGCACTATGAGCTACTTACCCATCACATGCATATTAGTAGTATACAGTCATTAATGCAAACAATCTATCATGCATAACACATCAACTGAATATAATCAAATGCATAACAAAACAATATCATTAAATGACAATTGAATACTTATCTTTTGTTTGTTTCGTGGGTAGACTCCTTCTTGATCATTCTGCATCATCATCTTCTTCATTCATGAAATCATCATTTCTTATCCAGATGATAAGATGGATAAGAGGTTCTTTAAGAATTGATTTCTTCATATTGCTCATCGCTTGAGGGATCTTCTTTGAATGGTGAGAGCTTGATCTTCAATTGCTTCCATCGAGCTTCTTATTCTTCCCAAAGTCTGTTGAAAGTAATTACTTCCTTCTGGCACACATTCTTTGCATGAATGAATCCCATGATCCTGGGAGGCCATTCAAGGTGGCTATCACCACTTCTGCGTTCTGGATCTTCACATTCTTCAACTGTTTTCTCAAATCCATCTTCTGATTTAAGTTCTTATCTTCAAATAGCTTGGTCAAGGAATCAAACATCTTCAGTGTCTTTGGGGAGACACTTGTGGTACAAGTTGATTCATGACTGAATCAGCAATGATCTTCTTGTCCTTGACCAAGTTCTTCTTGTGTAAGGCTTCTAGCCTCATCTCACTCTGGAATTGGAACCTCTATACTCATGTAGGTGTCCAAACCATTTTCTTCAAAGAGATCATATACTTCTAGGCTTGGAATTTTTCAACTTCACCAAGCTTATCATCAAGCTGATGTGATAGATCACTTTGAAATGAGAACCTCAAATGAAAATAGCAAAGGATTAGATCTTACCGATTTGAGGTGTCCGTCTTGGTTCCGAAGCTCGCTGATCTAGGGTTTGTCACAGAAACCCTAATTTCAAAAACTTGGAATCTTTCATATATGATTGGCTAGACAGATAGACCTCTTCAAATGGAGCTGTCCAATGTACTCCATTTCTGAAAACAGTGGAGAGAAGCTTCCGAAACAGGAAGCCCTAATTTTCCAATTTCTTCAACAGAAATGCATGTTACTGTTTCTATGATATCTCCGAAATTTCTCCTCCTTTGTGTCTGAAATTTTGTACTGAGTTAACCTCGCATGTCCCTGATCCAAAATCGTAGATTTCATCAGAATTGGTTTCACCATTTGGGATTTATGATCCTTTTCCCAAGGTGACCTATTACAGGACTGTTCAGAACAACGAAGTTGTACGGAATTCCACGTATCACTGGTTCATCTTCTGAATCTGATATTTGGACCACCAAAATTAAAGTCCGTGCCCTTTCTAGAAAATCTTCATTAATTCCATTTGGACCTCTGTATCCCAATATATTGCAATTCTCCCCAGGTGTCCTGTTTAGGGATGAATTTTGGAAGAGGCTGGAACCCTAACTTGGAGAGAACATATATCCTGGAATATAGTGAATATGAGGATGAATTTTAGACACAGTGTTCATCAGGATTTTATCTTCGGCTCCTGAAATTTTCAGCTCCTGATCCTTCACCAATATCGGAATATAGCAAATGTACCAAAACGTAGCAGTTTTAGTATTTAGGGTTTTTCTAGCTCGGGGTCAAACTAGGGTTTGAATTTCCCAGAGTTTCACCCAACCAAATTTCTTGATCCAGGTCTCCAAACTTCGGTTTTGATGAGGAGAAAAATCCTATGCTGGTCTCACTCAGAAATTCCTCTTCTGTAGAAAGCCCTAATTTCCACATCGAAAACTAAAAATGCTCAGAATCGAATTCCGCTTCGACAGAAAGATGCACCCTTCAATGGAGAGTCATCCTATCATACTTTTGCTGATGGATTATGGAGAGATACCCAAAAAGTAATAAGACCTAGCTTCTGAAGCTGCACAATTTCTTCTTCTCAGGTTAGCTCTGATACCATGTTAAATTTCCATATGCTTAGCTAAGACATTAGTATTTTATTTCATAACAAAAGCATATAAATAGGATCACTGAAAGATAGACAAGCAAAACCATACAAAAGGAACACAAAGATTTATCCTGGGAAAACCCTAAAGGGAAAAAACCAGCAAAATATTCCTCAATATAGATGCCCCAAAAAGATAAAAGATAAAACCAACAAGGAGATCAAAGCCTGATCCTCCTCCTTCTCTAGCTACTTCTCTTCTCCACTAGTGCGCTACACAAGTGAGAGTGTGTGTCACTAATGAGGAGCACTACACCTCTATTTATATTCATCCATTCACTTAAGTTAACTCATTTGACATGTAGGCTTGAGTTAAATAATGTAGGCTCGAGTTACACAGGTAGGCTCAAGTAACCACACTGGGGTGCTAATGACCCACCTTTACAATTAGAGGGGACTACCTCATGACTCTTATTAGATATTCCGATTAGGAGCATCGGGGTACAATGTAATACAAGTGGTTCTCCCGGTAGGACCATCGGGGACCATAAAAAGATACATATAGAATATTCTTCGAAGTTACAATATTTCAACATAACTTCCAATCCAGAAAGATATTGCGGGATCAGCTACCTTCTTATGTTTGAAAAGGAAACTTCCCACACCATCAATGTATACCTGCCTAGCTGCCTCTTTGTGTAGCACATAGTCAGTGGCATACTTAGGGAGTAGAGAAGCTTCCATGGAACCACTATACATTCTAATATACATTCCTTCCTTAGTCAAATAATAGTCTCTGTATTCCTCGATGACATTGAATGCTTCTTCGGACATGCAGTTGCATTCAATTAGGAAAATCAGGGTATACAAAGGCATGATGAAGTGTTCACAGATTTCTATGTAGTAGCTATAGTATTTATGGGCCCAAAACAATCTATATGTTGTGTACACTGGGGTCCTATCACTATCCCAGTTACACCTCAAGGTTGGAAAAGACTGACCTATAGTATACAGTCAATCAGGATGGAGCTCATGTAGAAATATGATTTCTTCTGTGACACCCCTCCCAAGGCTGCAGATATGCATGCTGAGAGGCTATTTGACACTATGTTCGACCAGTTGAAAATGGTCCCTTGAGTAGCCACATAGAAGATAATTGGTATACATCCTATCTTGAATCTTTTTCCATGAGTTCTACCAAAAATCCTATTCAGCATTAGTGCAATGAATCTATAGGGAGTTCGGAGAGTAGAGGTATCATACTCTCCTGAAGGCCTGGTTTGGAAGTTCTTCACTAGTATCGTCATTCTTTTAACTGTTTCTACCAGATCCATAGCTGTCTCTTTAAACCAGCTTTCTGTCAAGTAAATATGGGCAAGAAGCAGATGATATGCCATAGAGACATATGTAGGGCTATATGCAGTGTAGCCCTTCTTAGCAATATTTTCCAAAATCGTCGTAGTTACATCTGCTCTAGGAAAAATCCAGCTTATTACCTCCAAACATGGGAGCAAGTCAGGTCTTATGGCTACTTTCATGAGAGCCAATTTATTGATGTTTGCATAAATGGTTAGCTCCTCGAATCCGACATCAGGCATGTTTTGATTTGCAATCATCCTGTATATCTCTCCCCATTTATAATCCGGTTCGACCCCGCTGGTAGCTTTCATATCTTCATATATGTATTCAACCCTTGTGATGATCTCAACCTCTAGTTCTCCTTCAACAATAGGAGCCTTTTTCTTTTGTCTTTTGGACATATTTTCTTTGCAACAATCACCCATTCATAAACATAGCATGTTCTTAGACCCATTGATCTTTTAGCAAGTGTTTTAATAATAAGAAAAAACTGTATCAATCTATTTACCTCTTTCATATGCATTCTAAAAAATGAACTATACACAATATTAATGCATGAAAAGAAAATTGACAAAGCAAAAATAAATAAAATCCTGTAGGCTATGTCTTAAAACTCTCTAAGTCCACTATCTGTAACAAATTTCACAACCTAGAGAGAAAACAACTCTCTATCTTAATCTGGGCCACATTCAAACTAATCCGATAAAAGTATGAACCACATCATCATTACTGCTGATCCTGAAAACACTAAACCCTATACTGTGCTCCTCATTGCAGAAAACCCTAACTCGACCAAAACATAGAAAACCTCCACCTTCCCATGAGATACAGTAAATGTACACAAAAAGCTTAAAACCCCCCCGGAAGGCCATGGACAACCAAATAATGGAAAGTGTAATGCTTGTCTGCACCGTCCCCTTAATCTCAGAATGGAGTGAAACGTACATAACGGCCCAATCAATTACGCAGGCTCAAAACACCCCCCACCAAAGAAAATTGTAACAGCTAGCTAGTCAACCCTAAAACAAAAATCATGCATACCATGGAGATAAACACTTTCTAAGTGGACAACAAACCAACTACGGGAAAACATAATCAGGGAAAACCTAAGCAGGGAAAACCACGGTTCCAATCAACCAATGAAAACCAAAAATGACAAGGTCATGGTTTTCCTTCCTAGAAAAACGCAGTGCGGTCAACGGGATGACCCAAAAATATCCATGGTAGCACGCTAAACGCGTCGAGTTCATACAATTGGGCACGTGAATCAGTACAAGCGATAAGGACTGGAGCACAAACACAAGTTTCAATATGGATAAAGGATAAAATAATGCCCCATTCATATATACATAGAATCCCTGGTGGAAACGTTAGTGGGAAAACCCTATCGACAGTTGAAATCTCTAATCCTTGGAAGGATAGTTTAAGTGACAGATACAACAGCAGATGCATGATCAATTATGGATCCGCAAGATTATTGATCATGTCGACATCGAAATCTCTAAAAACTAAGTGTCAATGATTCAAACCCAAACATTTTCGCAGTGTCGGTGATGCCAAGCACTATCATCGCGATGATTATGAATTGGAGATCGGAACCATTAACCTTTAAAGCATCGGTGAGGAAACTAACTCCCACAAAATTTTTCAAAGTGTCGGCGATATAAAAAGCACCATTGCGACTTCACTTCTTTAAAATGTATTGGAACCTGGATTACCTAAGTTCTTCGATATCGACGAGAGGAAAGACTATCCCTCGGAGCGCTCATCAATTTCCTTCCGAAACATTGACAGTGTAGAGGACAAGTCCTTCGATTCAAAATCATAGACTGTTCCAATAGAGAAAAAAACAAAGTCACCAATAGTTAAAACAATAGGTTTGAGGAAAATAAAGGAAAATAGAACCGTCTATGGGTCCTACATATCGGCGAGAAATAAAACTATCCCTCGGGATGTTCATCAACTGGTTCCCAAAATGTCAGCAGCATAAAAGACTAATGCTCTAGTTTATTCATCAAATGACTCCCGACAGTGATAAACAGTCATTGTAAAATCAAAATGTTAAGCTCTAAAAAATAAAACAACATACTCTACAGTTTCCTTGTATCAGCTGGGAAAACAACAATACTAGATCATTCAAATCCCGAAACAGTGGAAAACAACCGACTATGCTTCCGAATTCAAAAGATCAATTTTTTAAGCAGAGGTGGTATATTTTAAGGAAACCAAAAATCCTAGGTTAGATAAAATCAAAAGGAGGGTCCAAAATTAAAAAAAAAAATTGGGAAAATTTTTGAAGCTGCAACAATTGGCGACTACCTGGTGAACATAGATCTCTGGAGAATTTCTTCTTTGATCAACAGACTGTTTTGACAATACCAACATGCTGAATTCTTCAAGATATCTGGATTTCCCAAATGGCATTATATATGCACTTTAATCATTGATTATAGTCCAATTTAGGGAACAGGGAACCAAGATTTCAAAGTCTAGATAACTCTTTTGAGGCCAGGAATATGATTTTCTTTTTTACCTCTGTCTTTGGGTAGCTGTCAGCTTAGACACCACAAGATTATAACATATGGTACATAGAAATATTCGTTTGCTCCTCATTCCCATGCCATTTTCCACTCTTAGTGCTTTTGGACATTTGTCCTCTTTTGAGTCCTCTTGCATGCCTTCTTTCTGAAATTTTTAATTCAGGCTCCTCTATCCATAGTGTCCTTTTGTGTGAGAGATGTATTTATTTTTCAGCTCACGGATGGAGAATAAATTTGGTAATCTTGTACTAATATGGTTCAGTACTTTGCTTTGATATATATTACTTTTTCGAGGAGATTTTGACTCTTATTTTCCTTTTGGCTTTCAATTCCTGGCATGGAATCATTTAAATATAATATACTGGTTACCCTGTTTCCTCTCCATGGGTATTTTATTGTCACCCTGTTGAGGCCTAGAAAATCGCAGGAAACAACAGCAAGGGATTCTTCCCAATCAACGTTCCCAACTAGCCCATGACTGTTTGGTGTAGGGAATCCGTCCGGTTTGTGGTCTGGCTACCGTAGGTCAAGTAACAAAAATAAAGGTTTTACCGGTTGCAGCCCAATCCACCATATATAATTTTGTATTTTGACTTAAAGGATGATATGAAAGTTCCTACTTAACATGTATATTGATAAAGAATGCAAGGAGTATTCACAATGTGATGTGCAGGTTCTTACCTCTCGTCTTAAACTCCCAAGCATCTAAATCACACACATTGCAGGAAAATAAATACTAACTAGGCTATCACTAGAGAGCTAGATATTAATTCATGAGTAATGCAATACTGTCCATGTGTTATGGCAAATCACAAATAGATGTTCTTATAACCAAAACATATAAACAGGAATAAAGTATACATGACAAGATATCTCATCAACAATTAAAAATCCCATTAATCATAGTGGAAAACATCACAGAATATACTAGAGAACATTCAAGCAAGAACATATGTTCAGAAAGTTAGAACGCTCTCACAGTTAATGAAACATAGTCGAAAACGAAATAGTTCCCATTCAACATCGTTCATTTTATCCCATTGAGACATTCCACATAGCACCTTCTCCAACAGGAAAAATTTGCAATTTCTTATTGTAAAACGAAGTAGTTCCTCTTACAAACAATAGTTCACAAGTTTTTCCAGGGAAAAAGCCCCTGTAAATTTTAACTTCCCTATATTTAAACCAAAACATCTAACCGCTTCGGCTGCCCCAACCCTGTGACCTTTGGGTTCCTCAAACCGTTTAATATCCCCATTTTGTCTTTTCTGCGAGTACTCATGATTTATTTCATGCGTTACATTTTAGAGTATTCAACAAAGTGAGATCCACTTGGTAACTAACAGATCTTTCTAGGCCTGGGCTTTTGTCGCCATTGATTCTGCCTTGTATTTCATTTGTCCTCCTTGAGATCTCATCGGTTCTGGTATGCACTCTACCTAACACTACCAACTCCCTCTCCGTAGCTTGTCTTCTAGCTACACCTTCGTGCAGTGGTAATCTGAAAAACTCTCTTGGGTCCGTCTGCAATTAAACGACATTTATTATTAGTTAGGATCGCATATTTTAAATCAAACTTCATCAACAAACTAGCTAGTCATCACAGAAAGCCCAGCATTGCACTCTCATCGTGAAAATCTCAATAAGCATCAAAATCACTGCTTCCCATACAAGGGTTTAAAATTCACAAAACGATGGGAAAAGAAAAAATTATTAGTGGCTTAAAACACTAAAACATCGGCCGAGTAGCCTCACCTGTAGCCGCATCAGCAGATCTCAAACAGGCAACGGGATCCGCCAGACCATTAAGTTTATCGGATTTGGAAGAGCTAAACTCAAATTCTACGTGGAAGAGTTCCCAGTCAGCGAGCGGAAAGACATCAACGTCGGACACTTAGTGCGTTGCACTGCCACAAGGGCAGAGTAGGAAAGACTACGGCCTCCGATCCAAAAGATGAAGTGACGAAGACCCGACAAAGCATCGGTGGGTGGAACAATAGGGTATGGCAGGCTGCAAGGGAGGAAGATAAACAGACTACAGCCTCTGATAATATAAACAAGTCAAACAAAATGACGCGACAACAAAGAATTTAAGATCATCGTTTGATTTCTGCAACGGAGGCTCCCTAAGGAAACATGGTTCCGATAAGTTGTTTAAATGACCTCTGAGACAGTGGCTAGCATGAGAAGCAGGCTTCTGAAAAGAAAACGCAGTTCAAATGGAAACAAACCATACTCTAAATTCCGCAACCCACAGCAATTTCAAACATAAGCAACTTTTTGAAAATAGGAAGAGAGTTAACCTCAAAATAGTCCGAAATTAAAGCAAGACAAAAGAGTTCATGGATCTAAAATATCCAAGGCAATGCTAAAATTAACAAGGGGGTCCAAAATTTGAAAATTTGGGGAAAACAGTTGCAGCTGCAACAATTAGCGACTACTTGGTGAACCTAGATCTCTGGACGATTATTTCTTGAGTACAGACTGTTTAACAACGAACAAACCTGTTGAATTCTTTCAGCTATCTGGATTTCTCAAATGGAAAATATATGTACTTTTAATCATTGATGATAGTCCAATTTAGCAGAGTGGAAACCAAGATTTTCAAGTCAAGATAACTCTTTTGAGGCCAAAAGATGAATTTAATTTGTTACCTATGTCTTCAGGTAGCTTCCATCTTGGACACCACAGGATTGTAGCATATGGTAAATAGAAATATTCATTTGTTCCTCATTCCCATGCCATTTTCTGCACTCTTCGTGCTTTTGAACTTTTGTCCTTTTCATATGAGTCCTCCTGCATGCCTTTCTTTCTGAATTTTGATTCAGGCTCCTCTATCCCTAGTGTCCTTTTGTGTGAGAGATGTATTCACGTGTCATCTCATAGATGGAGAGGAAATTTCAGTGATTTAGTACTTATATGGTTAAGCATTTGTTTTGATATATAATGCTTTCATAGGAGCTTTCGACTCTTATCTACCGTTTGGCATTCAATTCTTGGCATGGGATCATTTATATATAATATAATGTTTACCCTGCTTCTTTTCCATGGGTCCTTTGCTGTCACTCCCTAGGACATTTTAAATGTGACATGGATGGAGCCTCAAAATAGTATTCCATACCCTTTGAGTCTAGCTTATTTTACAGGGGTCAAGCAGGACTTCAATGTGTACATAGCCACTCGAGAAAACTGCTAAAATAGAAGAAATTATTTTAGATATACACAATCTTATATCCAAGAACTTTAATCATTCCAAAATTCTGATGTTCTCCATGCAACCACGGGTTTGCCTCCTTTATTGAAATCAGTAGAATTTAAACTAAAACAAAACTGAACTACATGATTCAAAGAAAACGGTCAAGACAGATTATTTATATACAAGATAGAAGAACAAAAATAGACTTAGGAAAAATAAGGTTTGAAAACTAAACCATTTATTGGTAAGTTCTCTTCTCACCCGTGTAAATATTGCAACTTATAGGTTGAGGGGCCAAGCTTTGCCGCAATCTGGAAAGGACCTACCCACAACTGCTGAAATTTCGTGTGTTTTCCCTTCTCATCATGGGGGTGGTCCCACTTGAGAACCAAATATCCTACCTCAAAATCTCTTGTTCCATCCTTGTGTTTATCAAACCATCTCTTTACTATCTCTTGTTACTGTTTAAAGCGCTCTCTGGCTCTAGATCGAGATTGTTCCGCCTTCAGGAGATTGTATATCCGCATTTGCAAGACTTCATTATCTGATCCTCTTGATCTGTCAAACCTCAAATTGTGTGCATTAAAAGTTTGTGTTAAAAGAATGCGTTCAGTAGGTAAATTAAATGGAACAGCATTAACAGAAATTAAATACTGAAAACAGATGGAAAGCGAACTGATAAACAGATATAAAGAAGCACAGAATCAGAGCGTCACAAACAGAAGTTGATAACGGAGTTCACCCCCTCCACTGGGCTACGTCTCTGGGTCCCTCTCCAATGGGCACCGATCCAATTAATCTTTTTAAAATGGTACAAAATGGTTCTGGAAACAACTTCAGCAACTGTAAATAGAATGTTGTACAAAATATTTAAGACCTTTCTCTCGAAATTACAATCAGTATTTAAAGATAAAGAAAGCTAAAATATAACAGAGAATGTCGACTTCTACAGCACAACATATGGACACTTCGCAGCAAAAATGATCTCTAAGCTTCTCATAACAGAGAAACGATACTCTGCGCTCCAAAACAATCCGCCCCCCACTCGGTGGCCAGCCTCCTCTATTTAAGAGTTCAATGGGAGGGATAAGTAATTGATTCAATTCCATCCTCTCAGCTGCTATCTTTTCTTTTTTTTATTGTTACAACCATACGCTGAACCATGCAATTCGGCCAAGTCACTGCACAAGCATTATGTTACCACGACGTTCCATATTCCCGAAATGTGGAAACTAACTCCACGCACAGGTTGATTCACAACACGTTGCAATGACCATTAGGCACATATGTTGCACCATACCATAGCATCACACGTAACGTAACCGTTTGATGTCACCACTAACTTCGCGATGTCGCAGCAAATCTGTCACATCAGTGTGAAAGGTCTGTCGCAGCTAAATCTGTGTCACAGCTAAGTCTGTCACAGCAGAGTGAAAAGTATGTCGCAGCTAAATCTATGTCGCAGCTAAATCTGTGTCGCGGCTAAATCTATGTCACAGCTAAGTCTGTCGCAGCTAAATCTGTGTCATAGCTAAATCTGTGTCATAGATGAATCTGTGTCATAGCTGAATCTGTGTCATAGCTAAATCTGTGTCATAGCTGAATCTATCACAGCTAAATCTGTGTCACATCTATGTCTATGAGTTAAAACATATGTTATGTTCTTTGAACCATAGATTAAATACCATTGTACCATATTGGATCAGTTTAATTTTTGAAGATGAATAATCCACCGGATCATTCCTCCCCATTGGAGAGCTTTTGGACCACCAAAATCCTGAATCATTCGGCAACTAAGTGAGGGTACAACTACCTCACTTTTCCAATCTCCATCCATTTTTCTTTGCTAGGATGCGTGCCTTTAAGCCCCACTCGAAGGTACTCAGCATTCCCCCTTCGTGAAGTCCTTACATTTCTGTCAAGGATAACATCATCCTGCATCTCATTCATATATTCAGGTGCCATATATGTTAATTTCCCCATCCATGATCATAGGAGGCTCATACAATTTAAGATTCTCAACATTGACAACTGAATAAATTTGCATGTATGGAGGTAAATTCAAGCAAAAAGCATTAGTACCGATCTTTTCCAAGATCTCAAAAGGACCATACCTGATAGGTTTAAGCTTTTTACCTTCACCTTTCATTCTTTCTTTGGTGATATGTAACCAAACTCTGTCACCAACCTGAAATTGATGATCAACTCGATGCTTGTCATTCCTGGCTTTGTACTTTGCCTAGCTCTTCTCCAACTATTCTTGAACTGCCTGTTGCACTACTTGGATTCTTTGAATGAACCTTAGCGCTTTATCTGCATCATGATGTCCATCCACTACATCTTTGCCAAAAGATAAGTCCATCGGTGTTTTTGGCAGATAACCAAAACAAGTTTCAAAAGGAGATCTGTTCATGGAAGAATGAACTGCATGATTGTAGGCATGCTGTATATGCTACAACTGCTCATCCCAAAGTTTAGGATGCTTACTACAATATCCTATGAGCAGCTGAACCACTGTTCTATTCACTACCTCTGTTTTCCCATCGGTCTGTGGATGAAAAGCTGTACTTTTCTTCAGTTTAGTGTCCATAAGCTCCCATAAAGTTGACCAGAGTTTTCCCAAGAACCGGGAATATCGATCAGATACAATAGACATGGGTAGCCCAAAATGCACCCAAACATTTTGAAAGAATAAATGAGATGTTTGTTCAGCAGTGATCTGTTTGTTACATGGCATTAAGATACACATTTTGCTGAATCTTTCACAACAACATATAGATAATCATGCCCTTTTCTAGACATAGGTAGTCCTCCTACAAAGTCCATAGAAATGCTTTCCCAAGGACAAGAAGAAACTAGAAGAGGTGTGTACAGACCCAATTTCCTATTGCTAGGCTTACTCGTTGCACACATAACACAACCTCTTATGTATTTAGCTATAGTTTCTTGCATTTGAGGCCAATAATAGTGATTCTGCAATACAGACAATGTTTTACTTACTCCAAAATGTCCTGCAATCAATGAACTATGTGCCTCTCGGATCACATGCACTCTTTCTTTCTCTGGAATACAGAGTTTACCAAGATGATACAAGAGTTGATTATGCACATAATAGTTTTCTTCCTGTTTACCATGTGTTAGTGATGCATAGACTTTCTTAAAATCTTTATCTTCTGCATACTATTCAATATAACTTTCATGTGTTAATGAACTATTTTGAAGAATGATTGAAGCATTCATAGGTGGCCTTGATAACATGTCTGCTACCTTATTATGAATTCCCTTCTTGTATTTAATTACGAGATGAAACTGTTGTAAGAATCCCATCCATCTTAAATGCCTACTTTGTTGTACTTTAGTTTGAGATTGTAAATATTGAAGTGGCTGATGATCAGTATGTATGACTGTTTCTTTTCCCATGATATAATGTTTCCACTTCTTCACACTCTGTACCAAAGCATACAACTCTTTGTCATAAGTCGGATAGTTGCTTACCGCAGTAGAGAATGTTTCTGAATGATAACAAACTGGCTTCCTCCCTTTCATCAAAACAGCTCTCATGGCAAACCTGCTGGCATCGGTTTCGATCTCAAATGGCTGCTGCAAATCTGGCAATGTCAGAACTGGTGCTGTGCTAATATTTTCCTTCAAAGTGTCGAAGGCTCTCTGATGCTTGCCTCCCCACTGGAAAATTTCTTTAACACTTGTCAACGCATGTAATGGAGCAGCAATGGAAGAAAATCCAGAAATGAATTTTCTCCAATACTGAACCGCACCCAGAAAACTTCTGATTTCAGTAACGGTGTTAGGCCGTGGCCAGTTTATAATGACAGCAACCTTGGCTGTGTCCACTCGTAGGTGGCCTCCACCAATAATATGGCCCAAATATACTAGAGAAGTTTTAGCAAACTCACATTTAGACATTTTTACATAAAGCTTCTCCTTCTTTAGTACATCTAAAACTTTCTTCACATGTACCATATGCTCTTCCTAGGTTTTGCTAAACACAAGGATATCATCCAAATATACAATTATAAAATCATCAATGAATGGTCGAAAGACATCATTCATGACCCGCATGAAAGTAGCAGGAGCGTTACATAGCCCAAAAGGCATTACAAGCCATTCATACTGTTGGGGCCTGGAAATTCGCAGGCGGCAACAGTAAGGGATTCTCCCCAATCAATGTTCCCAACTAGACCATTGATTGTTTGGTATAGGGAATCCATCCGGTTTTGCGGTCCGGCTACCGTAGGTCAAACACAAACAAAGGTTTTACCGGTTGTGGCCCGGTCCACTGGAATTTGTATTTTAACTTAAATATGAAATGCAAGTATCTAACTAATCATGCAGAATGGTGAAGGATGCAGGGAGCAGTCACAATGTGATGCGCAAGTTCTTACATATCGTCTTAGGCTCACCAGCACCAGAATCACACATGCATCTATGCACTGACCTAGCTATTTGTCTATCTATTTATCTCTATCTACCTATCCCCGGGGAGCCAGTTTGTAATTAATATGTATGAGTAATGTGGATGTGCACACATAACAAAAGCAATTACAGATAACTGACATTAACTTTTATACGTATGAACAATGAAAAATATTTCACAACCAGATAGCTAATTGTTTATGATCAGCATACATTACTCATGGTGGTTATTTCATAAAATAAATCAGAAATCGTTAAACAGAGACATAGGTCATAAAGTTAGAATGATCTCACGATTCACGGATACAATGCTGAAAAACAAAGTAGTTCATCTTTCGACTATCCATGGCAAAACATTTGAAATCCCACCGATATTCTTTCAACAGGAAAACTGTAAATTTTATTGCAAAAGGAAATAGTTCTCCTTACAACAACCTTCCAGTCTTACTGGGGAAAAAATCCCTATTTGCTTCTACGCTTCCTACTTTTATACAAAAAGGTAAAAATGGTTGGGCTGCCCAAAGTGACCTTTGGGATTCTTAACCTTTTGCTTTCCCAACACTTCATTTCTCAAAACTTTTACAAAAAATATTACATTAATAAAAAGTTGATCGGTCCTCTATGAGGAGGATCCTGCTTGGTTTTCAAAGAATTTTTTCCACACTGCTGCTTCAGCAACGAGGCCTTCAAAAGTGCACGGCTCTAGGAACTGGATGTTAATTTCAAACTTGTCAAATTGGTTCCTGATGGCCTTGATCCTTGCTGGGCTCAATCGAAGCTAGTCTTCTAGAACCTGTATGCTAACGGCTACGTGACCCACTTCGTTCTTCAGTACTATGGAATCAATGGATTGAATCTGCTGCGTTCTGGCCTCTGCATCTTGATGCCCTTTTTGCAATATGTCCACAAAGGTTTCATGATCCGGGAACTCTTCAAACCTAAGCTCAGCCTCTGTCTAGCAGCGGTTATATGCATTAAGGAACCTTTTAAAATATTCTGAGCATGCTACCTGTGTCCTTCGGACATCCTTCTTAAAGTCTTCAGCAGTGTTGATGGAAAACTCTACTAGGCTGTGATCTCTCCTAAGGGTTTGATGATCTTTGGCTGGTAGTTCTCCTAGAATCTCGGCATCATCTTCTGGTCTTGCCAATCTGGCGTTCAAGACCTCAAGAACATCTTGGGACCTGTCTACGAAATAGGAAGAAGTTTCTATGATCTCCTCCAACCTGCTGTCCATCTGAAGAACTTTGCATCTTTCTTCTTCCAAAGTAGTTTGCAGCTGCAGTATTTTAGCCTTTTGTGCTAGGATATATTCTTTAAATGGATGCAGATCGACTTGCTGTTCCTTTCCTGTCTCCAGTTCAGCAGTTAGAGAAGCCAGCTGCTCTTTCAGTTCTTGGGTGTATGCAGTATTGGACTCATAGATAATACACTGTTGCGCCTCTAGGTCTTCCACTTTTGCCCTCAACTGTTCCTTCTCATTTTCCAGATCTTGGACTTCCTGTTGTACATTTTCTAAAGCCTCTTGGGTTGTTTCCTTGGCTTGCGGCTCTACCTGGAGGGCATGGATTTCACCCTTTGTGGATTCCATTTCCCTTAGAACATGTTCATACTTCCTCTTAAGTCTGCTACCCTCTCCTCTTTCTTGTCTTAGTGTGTCTTTTAGCTGAGCAGTGGTCTTCTTAGCTGACTCTAATTCAATCATCACCTTGTTTATGTTATCAATGGGGGCATCAATTAGTGCAGCCCCGGTTCTTATCGTGAGCATAGGATCTTTGTCTGTCCCTAGCATGACTGCTGTATCTGTGACCATCTTCCCTGATAGATCTTTCGCCTCCACCTTCTTTTCCATCCTCCTCATTATTCTTTTAGTGGTCCTGTCATAATATACAGTACTGAAGTCAGGGACTTCTTCCCCCTTCTTCTGGATGAAAGGCACTATTTGGAGCATAGGGGTTACAGGAGTGCTAGCAGTAGGTACTTGAAGGATTTGCACCTCAGGGTTTTCCTCTTACTAACTCTGCCCTGTTGGTGTTTCAGAGGCTGACTGTTGTGTTAACTTTATCTTTTCAGCCTCCTGCCCTTGGAGCTCTTCATTTAGTTTTCTCTGTGCTTCTTCGGCTGCTTGCCTAGCTGCCTCTTCTGTTTCTCTGGCTGCTTCTTTTTCTAGTTCAGCTGCTTCCTTGATAGCTTTCCTTTTCTCTTCTTCTCCCTTCTCCAGCCACTCTGCAGCCTCATTTTCCAGCCTCTGAGCTTCCTCCCTTATCCTCTTGGCTCCTTCTTCAGCTCTAGCTTGTTCAGCTTTGGCCTGCTCTGCCCCTTTTCCACCTTTGGTGGGGTTCTTTGGTTTGAATCTTCTGCTGAGTGCCTTCATGTTTGGTGCATTCCAAAAAATAGATTCATCCTTATCATAATTATGGGTATATTCAAAGAACACTTTATGCTTCTTGCAGTGCTCAGCCACTTTACCATGAGTGTCATTGCGCCAGAAAGGCATCTCCCCAAAATGGAACTTCCCTAGTTCCTCTATGAATTCGGCAGCTT